>JAAAKL020010065.1:0-14641 GCA_010016065.2 Carybdea cf. marsupialis auct. non (Linnaeus, 1758)
TTAATTTTTAGTATTTGGTGTTTTGGATTAGTTCTAACAAAGACCTGACAAAGAATGAATTTTGTAATTAACGTTGTCAATTACTGTATGTCAGCATAAAGAACCATAAACTGTTGAAGTTATAAATTTATGGCCCGGAAAAGAAATAAATTTTTTAGAGTAGGAAGAGAAGGTCCAAGCTATTTTATCATGTGAAAAGTGCCCCCCTTTTGCGACCCCTCCCGTTGCGTGCGTTTCTAACCACCTCCAGTTTTAGGGAACCATAATAATTTTGACTTGTGCTATTGAATGGGAAATGTCGCGAGCTTAAAATTATAAGGGGAGCTAGGGAAAAATGTGACTTCCTTTTTGAGGAAGGGTAATTGTGCAGGGTAGTTAAAAGGCAGTAAACTCTGATGATAACTGTTGCCACTCAGGCCCCATTTAAATATGAAGATTCCTCATTCATTGGCAAATGTATGACATACACGTATTGTCAGTATAGTCTTGCAAGCCATTGACAAAGATTATGATATATGTCATAACATGACAGTATTCTATTGCATCTACGTGTTTCTCAATTTATATCTAACCCTAACTCATCCCCTTGTTGTTGTAAACTGGTTTCAGATTTTAAAATATGTGTAGTTTAAATAAACTAGTTTAATGGTGGAATTTTAATTTGTGAAATTATGAGTTCGATGGCAACTTGATGGATTTTTAACCAGGAACGAATAATGGATTTCCTTCTAGAATTTGCCCACATTTTAGGTTAAAGATATATTTTCTAGGAGGATCCGATTATTAAGGACAATTTCCTGGGGAAGTGGGTCCTTACAGGTTCTTTTGTTAATGATTCTTATCGAATAACCGAACATGTAAGCTGTATCATGATAGAAACTTATTTAAGCTGCGGGTCAAGCTCGGACGTTGTAGCATTCCCTCTCGATCATGCAAGAGAACAGGATGTGGCAAGTACAGTTCATGCATGTTAAATATTTATACTATAGAGGAAACTCGTTTATTGACCCCAAATTTTTTTTTTCTTCGTTTAACTTTTTTTATTCCCATTCATGGGGTTTGGCGGTGCCCAGATTCATGGGACTTCTTATTGAAGCATAGAGCACTTTAAGACCGGATGCCCTTCCTGACGTCACCAATGATCCTTCCGAGAATTGAACCCTGACCCTCTAGAACCGCTGGATCTGATGGCCAGGAACTTATCCACTAGACCACGGCGGCTGTATTTTATTGATAAGGGCACTCATATAAGAGTTCCAGCTCGAAACAAAGTTAATATGCCTATTTGTTGTTTGTCTCCATGTGCTTGCAATTAAAACAAATCCTGATCAAATCCAGTTGAAACAGAATGACAGTCTATAATCAACTCTTTTGTGAAGCCTTTAATGAGCTAATAAAGTATATTTAGATTTGAGAAACATAATCGATATATACATGCTCTGTAGCATTTGTCATTTGTACGTTTTCTTCAAGACCCTATTTCTGAATAAAAGTTTGCGACAATGTTCTTTTTGTTGGTATTTTCTGCCAATATCTCAGATTGCTGATCATATCTATTTCCGTACTTTGCCAATACTACTTTGTTCTAACTTATGCCATCTCATGACGTAATATGACACATTTTGGGCCAGAATGTTAGTTGGTTTTGCATCTTGGTTTTTGCTCCTTGTTTGATTAAGTGACGAATTCTTTGTTCAAAGAAAAACTAGTTTGCATTAAATTCGTCGATCGAAACCCGAGAACAGTTTTTAGGGGAGACCTTTAAGGGGGACCTGTAACCCTTAGAGGCACTGTGTTTGCCTTGACCAAATCTCGCGGGATTCGCTGTATCTATAACTGGTTATTTATTTGTTCAACTTGTATTTTCTTCGCAGCCAACTTTTAATTTGAAACCATCACATTATTAAAATTGTTACCATTCCTTGGCGCAGATTTGTTATTATTATGCCAATATTTTTTCTCTCTCGTTGTAAAGCATTGCTGGCCTTCTGTAACGGCGTTGAAAAGTACGACAGTAGTAAAATGACCCAACAGGTATGTAAATTAAAATGCTGCCCTCGTGGAATTTTCGTTGCAGTAACAGAATCGTACCTGCAATGATTGGTTGGAAGTGAGGAGGACAGCGGGCTTCCTACCAGTCTAACCAACTATATGCTAACTAGATAACTCAGTTTTCAATCTTCAGACGTCTCTTTCCCACCGATGACTACCGTTTACCCTAGTGCTTCACAAACATAAGGAACAAGTGTTTTGGTGTGGTACGCTATTTCCATCATTAAACTAACTGTCAGGTTTAGGTGAGCACAGACAAGACAGTTTCGTGTGCGATTCCTTGTTTTTCATTGACAGGTTTGCTATTTCATAGCGTTCATTATGAATACCAGTTGAAACTGTTGAACGCTGTCTAGCATCCATCTGCAAAGGAAAGTTATGTCTCCTCACCAGGCTGGCAACCACGGAAGATTCCTTTGTAGCAAAAACGTTGTACGCTAGTCTTGTTAAGCCTCAACTATCAATTCGGTAGAAAACCAGATCACCCGTGTAACATGATCTAGGCTATATTTCCTATGAAGTAATATTAACATGCTATGACGGTAATTTCAACATGTAATCTTGACTTTATTGTTTTAGCATAATTGTTTGGACAATTAGGATACCCTAAGGTACTAGCTAACCTACCCTGTGTACACAACTACATTTCTTTCACTTCCTTGCCAGAACCGTCGTAATAATTGCAATGTAACTTTTTCATGTGATCCACCTTCATACTTTATATCACCCAAAGTTTTGAAAGTAGGAATTACACCTTTTTCACTGTATGGTCCATGACTGATTGCAGATGGAAGGTGTCTTTTGCTCACTTTTGTGTGAATCAGTGGCACCAGACATTTAACAAGGAGAAACTAGCAGCGAGGAACATCATTTTTTTTGTCTGTCACCAATCCACATGCCTTCTAAATGAAAAGCTTTTACATTGTTTGCTGTCCACTCCTCAACCGTTCCACCAAAATGTTTCACAAGTTTTATAGTTCTCGCTCGTTCATTTATTACCTATTTTTACTCCAGAATATGCATGGCGATATTTCTCTATGACTCCTCATCCATTTGTTTCATTTGCCCCACATTTATAGTAGTCCATGGTATAAGTGCCGAAGAAATGTTATACATCGAACGAATGCTGATATTATAGACCTTGGGTAACTTTATGTCAACAAAGACGAATGCATCGTTTTGAAGCATTTCCCCCTTTATTTCTGTGGACTTCCTCACAAAAAGTCCATTTACAGCAATAGTTTGATAGCAGCCCATTTTCCCCGGTCTGGCTAAAGTGTCTATAACGAGTAAAGTGACTGGTCCTTCCGTATGAGTACAACCCACTCTTCTTTCTGTAGAAATCTCCTTGATTTTTTCCCCTGGTCCAGCAGTGAATATCTGTTAAGGAACGCAACTATTAATGAGTTTATTTCTTCGTAAAGGTTATTTGCCTCAATGTCATGCGTGCCTTGTTTCGGGAAACGAAACTGGGAGATGCTGTTTTTACTTACGTTCCAGATGGTTTTATGATTGCGATTCGAGGATCAAAGTCCTCTTATTGGATGGTAAGTATTTCATCAGGTTTGATGTAAAAGTGAAAGACACAGCTGCAAACGTCTTCAGTAACTACAGAATTTAATTGTTAAGTTGTAAACTGAAGTGAATCTTTTTTAAGAATTTATCAGCCACTATAAGACCCATAGCCACACCTGAAAGTAGGGCTTCACTGACCTATTAGACTTTTAATGCGCTACCGCCCTACCAATAATGCTACACAATCCATACGTTAGAAAAATAAATCGTATGTAACCATCGTTCACGTGATAACGGCTCCCTATGAGTCTATTGCCCTTTTCGCTATAAATAAAAACGTAAGTGGAGAAAAAGTCAGTATTATTTAAAGAATCGTTCAGGGAGTCGCTTGTAGGGAATCTTGAGAATCTAATAACACGCTAGAACTGTGATCATACAAATCGTGTAATGTATAACAGAATCTACCCTCAAGGAATTGAAATATCGATTTTTTATAAACGGAAAACAATATCTCTTTATTATTTACTATCTATTTTAAGAGCAGAGTGCAGGATTAAAGCAAACCTTCAATATAGGTTCAGCCTGTTTCATAAGTAGTAACCAAAGGGTTCACTACACCATGACTAAGATGGCTGATTATCATAACCTGATTCATGTCAAGTCCAGCTAAATCCTCAGCTCACATAGGTAATGGAATAGAAAATGAATAAAATTGTTTGTTTATCTTTTTTTGTTTATTTATCTTTTTTGTTTGTTTATCTTTTTTGTTTGCTTAACTTCGTTTGTTTCGTTCTTCATGGACATCATCGGAACACTTTTACACGCTCATTTTTTTGAAGGCCTAAACAAATTTTGGCCCGATCCTTGTAGATTTATCTGTTCACAAACGAATTGTACAGTTCATAGCATCCAAATCACACCGAATATGTCAGATTGAAAATAGTGATGAAAAACATGAGATCCTGGAGCTGTTTTATACAAGCTTTTACGTTCTACCTTTGATAATTCGAACAAAACTTTCTGAGATGGCGAGTGCTCCATTTCAATTTAAGGATTTTCCCGTATGCCCCCTTGTAAATCAGTGATCACTTTTGTTTCCAAAATATACCATCATGTTATAGTGGAAGCAGCTGCTCTTTCCTGCAGTCCCATCAGGTTTTAAAATGTATCACTTTTAAAAGCTGAGATTTAAGGCAATTTTGGGAATCGTATGTGAGGGATAATTTCATAAAATGTACGTGTTAATCAACTATAAAATGATCGCTAATGCGCATGCGCATATGGTTTTTAATTTGCTGTTCTCACAACTTGTTATCACGAAGTAAAATTGCTTTCATGTAGTTTCTGAAAAGAATGCTGTAGTAAAAACGAGCGTAAGGATTATTGCGATGGTTGAAGTATTTCCCATAACAGGACAATGATTACAGTATTTATTTACGTATTGTTGGCCACGATTAGTCCTTGATGGGTGCAAGCTCGCACAGAGAGATACGCACGGGAAGCCTTGAGCTTTCGAATCTCTTTCGGGAAGGTCTGAGACATTCCGTAGTCACTCGAGATGGGTGACCGCGTAACGGCGGTTCGGTAAACACAGCAATTCTTCCTGGCATTGTCGCTGGCGAAGATGAGGTTATCTCTCGGTGGTTTGAGAGAGATTCTCTATGTCAGATAGTGGTAAGGAAATGAAATTTACCATGGTGAGCTAACTTGAGTCCGATATGCGAGGTGCGTTGCAATGATACCGCACAACCCAATTCAGACTACTCTGCACCCTTTTTGGCAACAAGATGCAGCTTCAAAGGAGGAAAACTATTAGGGTTTCCAAAGGATCGAAAGTAAAGCGCAAAGGTTTGTTTTAAAGTGTTGTGTTCTGTTCTTCCCTTTTACTGTGCGCGCGATTACCATCGTTTCATAGCAATGATAATACCAGTGCCACTCACAATATCAGCCAACTTTTGTGACTTTTAATGCTTTTAATTTAGTATTTAGCTAATGCTCCTCCTTTGGGGAAGTATTTTGAGAAAATAAATGTTCTATCTTAAGGCAAATCGGAAAATATATATGTGAATTTATGTTGACTGTCAGAGTCCAGTTTATTTAATGATCCTCAAAACAACACTTCACCATGCTTTTTGGGATGTACTGTCGTTTGTACAATTACTTAATAGATCATCGTTATTGAGTTCGCTCATTTTTGTCATCCAGGTTAGAAATTCGTGCACTCTGCTGTACAGTGCTCTTATGACAAGAGTATTTGGTGTGAAGAAGGCAAGGTAAGGCCGATTCTTGTCCTAAAATCAATGTTAGACGCAGAACAGCCATTATCATATGAAGCACCTACGTATAAGGAATTGTTACTAGTTCTAAGTTTAAACTTGAACTCGGGTTTAATGAAAGCATCTTTCAGCTTTTTAATTCAGTGAACCTTATTCAGTAAGGTCAGAAAATGCTAGGGGAGTGTTCATTACAGGAAGCTAAACAGAGTATACCGAGCATCTAATTTGTTCCATTTTATCGTTCCGGCCGTCGCCTGTTGAGGTTTTATGTATTAAGAATCGCAAGTTATCCCATTCACGGACTGTCAACTGTTTTCTCGTGCTGCAGTTGTGTTGCTGTACATCCAGGTCTGGGGGAGCGGCAATTCCATAGGCCCTTTGTTGACAACTTTGGAAATACAGACGTCACTGGGAAGAAATGTGTAACACCTGGACTCATTCTGTGCGTAGCCATTCAATTGACACTGGCCGTTCATGTCAGCTTCGATTATTCCTGGTTTCAGGCCTTAACTACGTCTTTTTGATTCTTCAATTAACTCTACAGACCAAAAGCCGAATCTTGAATGTTTTGATTCCCCACCCAAAGAATCCTTTCATGTTCAATTCAGTCAGACATTACTTGGAATCAAAGGGTCAGAGGCTAGTCTGAAATCACGCAATCTTAGCTCAATATCTGATAGTTAAGATTCCCCCTAGGAAACTGGTAGAAGGGATATGTGTAGCCAGCCATTGGTTTTCTCTATCAATATAGATATGTATATTAAAAGTATATTATATATTATATGTTATGTATTATTTATAATGTAGAACGTGATTCGGCAAACGTTGTTCTGAAGGAGAACTTGATTGCATAACAATAAAGGAATTGTGGGCTGAATAAAGAAGTATAACATTTCAAACAATAAATACCCCACATTTCCTTAATAATGACGTATTAAAGTTAGGCTTAGGTGCCCGTTTTGCATACCATACAAATCTGATGGTGAAGCCTTTCTCCTACCTTGAACTATATCTTCTAATCGGAAAGTAGATAAGTCAAGACCGAGCCAGGAGGTAGTAAGAGTGGTCAGCTAGTACATTGGATAATTTCTCATTCTTACAGGTACTTGTGTGCTACGTAAAACCTGTTCGCGACTAGTTTATTCACCCAACACCGTTTAATTCAATAGCCCCTATCAAAATCATCATTATCGTATTGTCCCTTAAGTTTTATACTACGAATTTCTTTCTGTAGCTACTTGGCTCGTCGTAGCCTTGAAATATCGCACCTCTGCTCTTATTTGAATAGTAAAACTATTGTACAAAAGTTCATATCAATGATATTATTTCTTTTCAATCTAGTAAAACTGGGAGAGAATTTTTCTCTCGATTTCCGGATATGTATACTTTTCTCAGTGATGAGCTGGAAATCATAGTAGAAGCAGATAGCACCGTAACTGGGTATGTTTCTGTTCTAGTTTAATTTATGATCATTGAACAAAAAAAGAGGCTTGTCTTTTTTATGTATGTTTGTTTCTTGTATACTTGTTTCGTGTATGTTTGTTTCGTGTGTGTTTGTTTCTTGTATGTTTATTTCTTGTATGTTTGTTTCTTGTATGTTTGTTTCTTGTATGTTTGTTTCTTGTATGTTTATTTCTTGTATGTTTGTTTCTTGTATGTTTATTTCTTGTATGTTTGTTTCTTGTAAGTTTGTTTCTTGTATGTTTATTTCTTGTATGTTTGTTTCTTGTATGTTTGCTTCTTGTATGTTATTGAGGTGCAATCCGTTAAAGACGTCGCCAGTCAAGAGAAGCCATTGTGCCTTAAGAGTATTATATTCTTATTCTGACATTTACGGCCATTCAGAATTCATTCTTGATTATGGAAATACAACGGCCACGCCCTTGGCGACAAGTCCAATTTTCTCTCACCTACGCCCCCCCTCTACCCCCCAATAATCTGCCAAGGTGTCCGCTCCTGACCTAGGTAACTATGGTCTGCGTAACACAGCCTCCCCAACTCCCCAACATGTATCCCTGCCCAGGCAGTGACACTTAGTATTAAATTAGAACATCAGTCAAAAATGTATCGAAACTATGCGATGGTGAAGAGGCAGATTAGTTTAGTTTATTGCTTGTATATGAGTGTTTTCTTATGTGGCTTGTACACCAATTTTACGGTCGATTTGTTGTCACTTCTCAAGAATAAGCTGAGTAGAATAAATTAAAGTTATCGTTCAGGTTTCTCACGTGTCGCCGTATGAAAATTAACTGTTAGTCTCTACCATAGAATTAACCCCAATTTAAAACTTCATTGTATGTACCGTGTCCTTTGTGAAACAATCAACGGTGATCAAGACATCATTATCTTGGAAGTAACATTCTGTCGTTGCTGCTCGGAGCCTTTCTGACGAAATGGGACGCTGTCACCATTTCATCGTTAGATACAGTTTGGCCCCCTCTCCCTCCCCTTACCCTGGAAATTAGCCAAATCATCATATCAAGTAACCATGAGGGACTAATCCTGAGAGAGGTGGCGATCTTCTTGAATGTTATCGAATGATAGTTTTGTAAATCAAATTGCAGCCGAATTTCTGTTTGTGAATATTACATCCCAAACGTCCTACATTAATATCATTTTAAATGAACTTGATGATATTTGTCCGCAGTATAGATTGTACAGTGCCATTCTAAATTACTGAACGTTTCCGAAAAGAAAAATGCAACAAAACATGTTATTGGTATCAATTTCTTTATTCATACGGTATACGTCAATATGTAAGTATAAGATCAATTAAACTACAAGAGGTAGATACCAGCTTAAATCGTGAATTCCTTATCTGTGGTTGAGGATCAGGCAAGATATCAGTATTGTCGATTTCATATCATCCAGAGGCATAGCAGCCTTCGTTTACTAGATATCAACAAAATATTTAATTATATGAATGAAGTGAACTTACAAAGACCGTGTATGGCATACCCTGTGGGTGCGGGGAAACTAGGTGATATTCTGCGCAACACTAGGCACCCAAGAAGTTTTAATATTCGATACAATTTTGCCGTATTTGTTCGCCATGAATCCATGAATTAGCAGAGGAAAGAGCTTTTCAAGTCGCAGGTGTTACGAGGGTAGAATAATCTGTCCTCTTTGTCTCACCGTAATGTGTTTAGTTTGTCTTGATTTTTAAGTACAAATCCTGTTTACTTTCCACCACAATAGCCAATGTTTAGAAATGTTTTCGAAATTCTGACTACTGTGCCTCTGAATATCGTACAATATGGTCTGCTTCATCTCTTCATCATAGACTCACACTTAATAATCTGTGACATTTTACTACTCTCTATTTCCAGGGACAGTTTTCTTAAACTTTACCCAACAACGTATCCCGTGTTGTTGCTGCTCTCACATTTGTATCCGTCAACGGTTGATGGCAGAGATTCGCGACTCTGCCTGTCATCTTTCATTCCGTATGTTATGCGGTAAGTACTTTGTAGGTAGTAAATCTTATCTTTACCATTATAGATGTATGTGCAATATCGAATATTGCGTATTAGGTATAAGGTAATGTATGGTGTATCTGTTACGTTCTTATCCGCAGGAAAGGAAGAGGTAGTTCATTGGTATGAGTCGCTGACCCATAATCCAAGATTAACGAGATTCACATTCAGATTTCCGATCCCGCTGTAATATGCTTGAGAAAGTTGCAAACCGTACTGTGCTTTACTACATAAAGAATAAAATCGGGATAATGCTGTTGCAATTGCAATAAACCAAATGCACCCGTTAAAGTTGCTCGCACGCCAAATATTTAACGTTTAAATACACTGACACTTCTCGACTCAGTTGATGCCATAAATGGTAGATGCTTATCATGGCGTGAGACGTAGTCTTTTTCTGAGCTACGTTTCTGGAGATGCTTCTCCCAAATTCCAGAGTCCATTAGCCTGAAGATTGAAGCTGGTTTTATAATGCAAGTAAAAGGACTGAATATGTGGACTTTAGTATTTCTGCGGCCATATTTATGGTAAAACATACGTCAGATTACGAGGTGGTTATCCTATTTATCTTCTGTACGTGGCTTGGTTTACAAAAAGCAATATGTTTGAACATAGTTTATTTTGTTTTTTTATTGAATTATATTCTGAGTCTTCGAATACCGGCAATATCCGGCAGAGGTGGCTGGTGGGTTAAATTCCGTGGGGAGTAAAGTAGTTATGCCAAAGGACCACGACTCAGTTTTTCAAATTAGATGCTAAACACTCTCAAAGAGTGTGATCTAGCACAGAGCTACAATCTTCTTTTCATCTCATTGTCTCTCTATATTCCCATTTTTCTAAAAGCTCTAACACCTATATTAATATGTCAGTTGAAAAAATTGAAAGAAAGATAACATGTAACCTTATTAATTTATTTGATGCTGCGAACATAAAATATGAACTTTGCTGCAAATGAAAGTAAGAACAAGCTCTTAAAAATTTAAGTTGTAATGGAGTGCCAGATCTAAATCATGAATGGCCATTGACATTGTAGTCACGGCAATGCTCCTTCTCAAGAATATCACTCTCAATTATCAATCTCACAATCACACTCACTATTTAGTGCAGTGGTTACGTCACTGTTTTGGGAGATCTTGGTTCAATCCCCGCCAGCGCCGTTTGCATTTTATTTTTATTGAGATCAATACTATGCATTTCATGATTGCTGGTGTGTCTACATGAGTACGTAATATATATAAATTTGTATAGGCATGTGATCATTGACAGAAAATTGCCTGAACCCCTCCAATGTTTTTTGCTCATTTTTGTTCCTCTATGATAAACGTACCATTTGCGCAGTTTAACAAATAAATGCACGTCGCTAGCCAAGTTTTCGACGCTACATCCGTTGAGATGAGAAAGTGGATTTATCCACTTTAATACCCTGATCGCAGTTATCTATCGAGTTATTAACCCCCTTGCTTGAAATGTGTATACTTGTATTTTATTCTGGCTCTCCTCATAGAAAACATATGAAAATGTGCTTGTGAAAATGAACCATGAAGGTCGTGATTGGCGAAGTAAAGTGACGTAGTTAGCTAACCAGATATTTAGATGCAATCTTGTTATGAATGGTCTTATGTAGTGAAACCGCGCTGGTTACATAGCACAACATCTACGATTCTAATAGTTTGTAGGTTTCCACGGCCAGCCGTATGTTCTTGTAATGGAAAACAGAAATGATATTGGCACCTTTTTGGCGAATTAGGATTCAAGCTTGATATTTCAAAGTGTAAAATTAGCAAAAGACAAAACATTAAATGTTTGCTGCAAATTGAGCTGAATAGTAAAATTTAAAATGAATTTTGATTATTCTAGCCTATTTATCTGTCTTCTATATAATTGACAAGTACTTTTTTTTTATGAACAGTTGTGGTTTGAGCCCAATCTACAAGACACGTTCGATGGCAGCAAGAGCCCTTGCATCATTGGTAACCCCAGATGTACTAGAAAAAGTAATTGGAGATATTCTTACAATTATTCTGGATATGATAACCAGGTAGCATTACTTATGAGAATTTTTAAATGAATGAAAACTACTGTGTATGGATGATGATATAAATCTAACATTAAGAAACATATGTTGGCTCACAAAAGTTTATCAGCGGACGATCGTTTTTATTAAAAGATCACTTGGGGCTGCAATCTACAAGAAGCGACTTTTTGTGAACATAGCCAAGGCCTTTTATTCCAAGATCGGTTGAAAGAATTTGGGACCTAATTGATATCACGCATTCCATACTTGTGTGTCCACCTCAGTAAAACAGTTGAAGCGATGGCCTAGTTATTCAAAAGTAACACTTTAAGCCCAAATATAAACCGTAACAGTGTTGGCCCATTTATTTTAACCCTACACCCAGACTGGAGTGTGGCTGTTAGGTTCCTGGCTCAATATTTGAGTTGACATCGCAAGAACAACTGTGCCGAACGCTTTTAAATTTGCTGACTGTTTCTCATAGTTAATATGTTGAAGAGAATTTCAAAATTATGCTTACAATGACGTTGTTATTACCTTCTACGAGGACCCACCCGCAAACAATACAAAAAAATGTCTGCCAAAAGAATACTTGGGCACAAATGTTGCATTTAAAATAGCTGTTTGCGGTTAGATCTACGCTTATTAGTTTTGAAACCTAAAAAATTAGCTTTTATGAAGGTTTGGTACTAAGCAGTGTTCCAACAATAGACTTTCGAATGTTATTTAGATACTTGTCAACTTCTGGGTGTGGTGTGACGTCACTCCCTCAAATTCTCAAAGTAAATTCATATTTCTGTAGCTAATAGGTGAGAGAAGAATCATGTCAGCTTTCATGCCTAACCTCTAGTATTCGCTAGTTACCAGCATTAATGTAGTGGCAGGCCTAAGAGCCCGCCCCAGGTTCTGGGAATCTCAAACTAGCCCACATAACGGTGACGACTATTTTCTGCAGTTTTAATAGGCAAGTATTTCATAGGTGACATTATGAAGTACAATAATATAGATGTGATATGTTGATGTTCTGATTCATGACTGAAGGTGTATCATTGAATGGGTAATGTGTTTCGGCATCATCTTGAAGAGTAAAAGTCGATTGCGAAACGATCGTTAAGTCTTTTCTAGCACTTACTGGCAAAAAGCCTTACATGTTTGCAGATAATTGACATTTGATTTCTATGACGTACCTTTGTCCCTCTAGCAGTAAAGTCAAACAAAATGCACTCCATGGCCTACTTCTCCAGGTAAGCAATCTAATCATGTCCATCATGTCTATTCTAACATAGATCGTCTTTACTACAAATCAGTGCGTGGGAAATTTTTACTTTATTACATATCTAGAAAGTTAGAATACATAAGTCGAACCGACAATTATACCTAGCCAGTAGAAGTACAAGTAGATGTAAGGACCCATAACCTTTTTAACGTCTTCATCGCAATCGGTTGAGGGGTTATTATGCTCCTAAAATTCTGTGTTTGTTAGCCGGCTTTTGCGTCATTGCAAGCATTTCACAAACATCAATATTCATAACGGTTAAGAAACTTTCTTTGTTTTATTCCTTTGTGAATAAAAATCTGAAAATCGACCGTGAAGTCATCATCCGGCTTACCCCTAATAACTGTAGCAATAGTGGTAACGTTTTCAGCGCCTTCCGCTTCAAATACAGCAGCACGTACTCGCAGCTAGAAACTTAGAGGAATCGAAGATCATAGAGTTAACTTCATAATTTTGTCATCATAATATTTAGATGATATGATGTCTTATAGTTGTTCCTTCGTAGATAAGATTGTTTTTTGTGTCATCAGTCATCTATTTGGTTAATCCATGGATGTCGTTTATTTAGATCCAAATTCTCTTGTCAGAGGGAAAGCATTCGTCTTTGCGGGAACATGTTTATTCATTAGTAGTTTCAAAACTTTTTGGCTGTTGGTGGATCTTATCCAGGTTAGTAATATATGATTGTGTATCCACGTAAAAATAAACACGGCTTTGTGTTCGCTGGTACTTTCCGAGTTTATTGAGCTGCGCATCCATTGTCTTCGTGAAAACAAGCACAGCGGCCGTGTGCTAGCTTGTTATAGTCACAATTTGAATACTATTCTAGGAGGGCCATATCTGCTGGTCCATAAACTGGGAGTATTTGCAGACGTTTTATTAAGTAATTCTCTGACCAATTGTGCTTGTCATTTTCCACGATTTTTATGACTTCTCGGAGCATTTTTTTGATCATCGTGAGTTACGTCAGGTCGTCAGCATCCAATTCGGTCTCGATTTTCAACAAGGCACGCCATTAGACGAGGGGCCTTATTTCAATCCAACTGTTCAAGCTTTGGTAGTCTACCCGTTGCTTGTATAGCTCTCCTTAAATCAGAATTTCTTCCTTGTCAACAAAATACGTAGCTTTATGTCTCCGGTTTGTCTTTTAGTCATGAAATATGTTGAGAAGGCCGTTTTGATCATTTTAGATGTCTTAAAAGCAACTAAATGTATCATAGAGCTACAAATCGTTAAAGAAAGCATCAGGCTTGCATCAGTAACGTGAAACATCCTCGACAGCATTTATGCTATTTGAAAACAGATTGAGGTTATCATATTCATAGCATCATGCTATGCTAAAGGTGCTCTTCAACTGATTTCGTTTCAGTGATAATAAATGCATGATGACAAAGTCTCTATATTTGGACATCGTATCCCGATACCTTTTCTCAGAAGAATATGCAGGTACGTTATGTCGTATACCATGTGTAGATTAATTTATAGCTTTGTTATAAATACATCTTGGTCGAGCATTCGCATTTTGGGACCTTCTTGCGTTTCAAGGCAGTATTTAAGGCTTCTTTAAAAAGACAACTGATCCTATTTATTCAGGTAGCTGTGAGACATTTGATAAAGACATTTTTTGTTTGCAAAATTAAATTTGCAAGGTCGTGTATTTAGGGACAAGGTCGAAATTTTTCATTAGATACTTAGAGTAATTTGCCATTTAATCTGAAATGATTTTGGAAGTTTTAATGCCACGAGGTAAAATACAATGAAAATTCGTATAAATTTTGTAAGTAATACAAATATTACTGGAGGGTAATAGTTTTGCCCATTTTTGCTAGGGGATTACACGTTGTATTACCCTTTACAGACTCTTTATATGTGTCCGACACCGTCTTTTTGCGCCAATATGCTTACTATATATAATATAAATAATATTGAATATATATTTTGAGTCTAATGTATATATAGACTCAAAAAATACACTTCAATTCAAAGCTTTCGATATTATCTTCATCAGTTAACTTTTCTTACAGTATGCAGT
>JAAAKL020010067.1:0-14640 GCA_010016065.2 Carybdea cf. marsupialis auct. non (Linnaeus, 1758)
CATACGCATATTTATCCCTCATTGACACAACATACTGATACATCCCACGCTTCGTGAATAGCTAGATAGATAGGTGGATCAAACAGCCATGTGAGTAACAGAATGGATAGATGAAAGTCATGGACTGTAAAATAATAGTTACTATTTAGAAGCGCATTCGTGAATGTTTATGCACATATAGACAACCTTAAAAGATAATAAATGCACGGCAAATCGTTATAAGCATACTCAAAAGTGGCATACGTCATTGGCTTGCATTGATAAAACATACATGTTCTCCAACAAGACATCCTCAGACAAGCGCATACAAAAGGATCAAAGACATTAAAACACAAATACGAAAACTAAAGACAGAAAAACACTTTTATATAAATATATCCGAGAATAAGCATACCGACAAATTAGGTTGAACAATTTCGTAATTATTTACAAGCCCTACAAAAATTAATTGAAAAATGTGATTAAAGATAGTTATAGGTCAGAAAGGTATTTTAAGTCTATAACCCAAAATTTGAAAAGACGTATCTAGAAGTGTGAAAACAGTTGAAATCCTAAATAGGTTTAGACATGAATTGAAGGATGTGTTCTTCATAAAAGAAAAAAGGAAAAAGAAGGGGAGCCCTCTTCAAAATTTCAAGATATCTAGCCCCTCAGGAATACACAGAAAAATAAAAGGAAGGATACCTAACCCAATTGATTTGTTTCATTAACTCTCTGTGAGGGACCATCAGGTATTGTAAACCATTTTAATGCTATCCAGCCATCTTCAGTGATAGGGATGCTTTTATGAAATTGTTTTAGACATATATAAATGAAATTTTCTTTTCCTCTACGATTTATTATAAACGTCTTTTGTACAAGGATTTTCTATTCTTAAACAATTTCATATCGTACCCTTATTGTATTTAGCATATATGATTTGTATTTGTGTCCTTTTTCATGGTAAAGAAGTACTTATATATTTACTTAGTTTGAAGTGGAAATGTCACCTGATAGATGACGTAATTATTCTGATAATGACAATGCTAATCAAGCGTATTCTGTTCCATCGGAACTAATCTGTACCCAATAACGTGCTAAAATTTTGTTCTTAGCTACATATAACATTAGATAGATCGTGTGGTTGAGGTAGTGTGGTGTAAAAGCTTGCAATCGCAGCTTTTCCAGCTGTTGCAACTTCTATTCGCTAAAGTCACGGGACTAGTCAGATCTATCAGAATTTCTGGAGACGGAAAATCGGACAAGTAATTTGGTACTTGAGTTTGGATGGCCCAGCGTTCTCAAAAGGTATCACGCTTGTACATGCGTCTAAGCGTACAAGTGAACTTGGTGTACTGGGCAACATACACTGGTGAGTTGCTCATTTAACTGAGCAGGTTAGCGTTCCAGTTTTGAAGTCGACTGGTAACTATTATCGCCAATCAGTTAGAAGATAACATTTTATACGAGAGTAAATGATCGGCAATTGCTGATTTTGACGAGGATTGGCCAGGAAGTCTAACAATTTCCGTTTTATCGCTGTGCCTCAATATCTACCACTTGGATCCTGACAAAGTTACATTTTTGGTATTTTCTCAGGTCTGTACAAACAGTAAGGAGTTCTAGGCGCTGATCATTGTCACAGCTATTGAATGATCAACAACATCAAGATCAAAATTTGGCTTGAGAACAGCGTTTTCACTCATTCCATTCCATCATAATATATGGTTCTATTGAACGAGCAATAACACACAAGAGGCAGGGACTCGGGAGCTTTGGGGGGAAAGGGAGGGAGAGCAAGTCTCTTTATTATGTTTTACAGATATTTACATGATTTTTTTACTATTTATTAGGCATTTGAAGGTATGTACTCGTTAGTGGAGGTAGTTGATGCCTTGATGTATAGTAAAGATATAGTTAACTCTATTACGTTAATACCCTAATCTGTGCACAGATTCTGTAACATTAAACAACCAGAAGTATACTGATCCCCTAAAACGTCCATCGTCGTTTCGCTTCACTAAAGGGACCCAGGTTCTTGTATTTGTCTCAGCCTTTTACAAAATATCAGAAAGGGTGCTTTGCCAACCCCAATATAAAGACATACTCCAAGTATCTACGCCCAGGCTGGTATCACAGGTGGGTTCCGGTGTACCGTCAACTACGAAATGACCTGACCAACCCAACAGTTGAGCTTATACTCTAAGCCGCTGGGTTCAGATGTGACCTCACAGCAGATGTATACTTTGCAAGTTTATCATATTGAAACTGTAGGTTTGTGTAAGAAAGGAATCGATATGTGCAGCGTGCATCTACGTGATAAATAAATAAATAAAAGTGACCTTCGTGTGCATTCTTTCGAGCTACATATATTACACAAACTGTTGGACACCTCTTCCCCAGCCCCCCACCCCCCAAAAATATCAGTAAAGTCAATAGCAATGTATATGGGGAGCAATTTCCACTGGTTGCCCTGGTAGTTGTACAGGTACCGAGTAGTTCCCCTTCCCCCTGCTTCCATGCCTTCAAGGAGAGGAGATCCTAACCGTTGTTAAAGTTTCAACGATTCATTCTTCACGCTTTACTAGTACTGAACTCATTCTATATTGCGAAGGTGTAATTTCTAGCAAATTTGACATCTTACAAGTAGCAAAATGTCCTCATCGCTGGCAAGCTATTTGTAATCCTCTTATAACGGATGATATATGCTATGTATGAAGAACACATTTAAACAACTTTGCCCCTGGTTAGATGTGAAAGGTTTACTTTTTTCCGAAATAAAAAAAGAAAAGAAAAAAAAAAGAAAAAAGCGACAACAATTCTGAACCAAAGTCACCAATCTTTACGTCTGGCAATCAAACGAGGATACCAATCATCACGCGTCAAATCCTCAAGTCCAAAAATAAACACCTATCATCTCACTGCTCCAGGCTCTTCAAGAGTTTTCTTTCAACTGCTCAAAGTTTCGCTTGAGGCAATAAAACTTCTAAGTCAACTTTGATCTTGGTGTACTAATTTCTACTCTTAGAGTCTTTTGTGATCCTTGCTACTCCGCTCTTCATCAGACGTACCGCCTGTTCTGAGGAATAGTAACACCTTCATCGTTTCATTGAATCCTTTGAGAAAGTGTCAATTTTCTGTCCACGATTGGCTGGTATGTAGAAACCTGCTAATATTTCTTGTTTTATCCCATTATTTACCCAGTTTTTCTCAAGATGTTTGCTTCAACTATTCGGTGTGAGTATTACTGTTTGTTCTAACTTCAAATATGATAGTCACAGGGATTTCATGTTACTATCTGACTAGAGGGCCGCCTCAAATCATATGAACAGAAACACGAAATGTTCGATTGATAATAAAAGAGAAGGACAACTAGCAGGAGCATAACAAACAGGTAAGACAGCAGGATAGTAATTGCCCTTTGTTGTCTTAATACATTGTGCGCTTCTCTCCTACACAGATTCTCTTATCGTTATTAACGAATCTTGCAAAGTACGCAACGGTCAACAAAGAGCGATGCGATTTTAAGGGTCTTTTATCTATGATATTTCGCCTGTTGGAGTGTTGGGACATTGTTGCCTATTCGTTTCAATATCGACAGTGTGCTAGCCTACTTCTTGACGCCTAGTGTTTTTCGTCAAACTTGCAGATTAAACGCTCATTATCTGCTTCTGTTGTTTATCGTGTGACTGGTGATGTGTACCTTCTTCGAAAATCAGGATGCAAGTTCTACAATGAACAGGATGAAATCTCCAGGTCGATATTGCAGATTATGATCAACACTTGAGGTGAGTTGATCAGAAAAGACCTCGTCCCTCTCTCTATTAGATTGGGCCATGAAATCGGCTGCAAAGTGATTTCAAGGCCGTCCCCGAAGAGGGCACGGTGTTTTGATACTCAGAGTTGATCTTCTAATTTGTCGCCATTTCAACATCAGTTCACTCACAACACAGTGTGGTTTTTGGTACCCAATATGCGAAATGCATCTCATCGTTGCAATACCTTCTCTTTTTTAAGTATTGAATCATGCTAATTAGACAAGCTGTTTAAAACACTAATGCAGTTTTCTCACCTATCTCATGATGTTACGTCCAAAAGTGTGGATACGAAATGTGTATCGGTGAGGGTGCACAATATTGAGCCGGAGAAATAATCAGAAACTCTCCTGTTCTTTCGTTCTTTTGAAAATTTCGTTTCCAAATCTAAAATTACTAATAATTGGTTGTTAGCATAACTTGTGATATATCTTCATTCTCCTGTTCCATTTAATTGTTTTATTTCGGTATTTATTTTGGTCATGAAATACTTAAAAAATCGGCAGGGAACAACAGACTTGAAAACGTAACCATACGATATTTGGGTCTGATTCTCATGAGAGCTAATTGCTATCGCGGTTAAAAAGGATGAAAGGAGTCGATTTACGTTTTACTTTTAAATTGAATGAAGTCGTGAAGAACACTTGCCAAATAAAAGAGCAGTCATTTCTGTTGTGGCTAAGTATCTAACCCTCTGCGTCATATTTCATCCAGTTTTCAGACTATTCTTTGAAATAGCTACCATGAAATTGATAGTTGGATAGCAACCGGTTATATGTCACTATTGGAAGCTGGGACGTAGTGTAGACATACACCACAACAACGCCTGGCAGCTTTGGCAATGATAAAAGGAATCGCGTACTTTTGTTAGTCAAGGATCGCATTTAAACTGGCAGCGTTGCAAGATAAGCCCATGTTGTTCGTCGCCCAAATCGTGCAGAAGAGTTGCCCCATTCTGGAGTTTTTGGGTCAAGTGCAAAACAGAAATTTTCTGCTTTCTCGCCCAAATATCGAGTAAAGAAAACGAAGACAATGGATTTTTGGATTATCATTTCGATTACTAAATCGCCCAATTTGCGATTTATCGCACAATAGTGGAATCTCGATGAATCTCACAAGAGCAGGCTACGTTCTATTGAAAGACCTTCAACATACGCAATATTTTAGACCAGAGTGTCAACTTTTCAAGGAAGTGCTATTCTATAAATAAACTTCTTGTCGCTAAGCAACCTTAACGAATAAAATAATTACTGGAAAGAGCTACGACGTAAAGCTTTTCAAAGGCACCGCGCAAGGGTCTTCCATGCTGATTCTTCCAAAATCCTCACTTTGCTATTCTCGAACTCAAGTTACTGTCTCCCCTGTGAATAAGGGGGGGGGGGATGAGGACTCATGCAGACGTTGCTGTTTCAAGAAAATACACCTAAAATTGCCATCCCCTCCCCGAAATAAATGTAAAAATATAAATTTCATCTGTCCATCTGATTTCTTTTGTCAGTAGCGCAATTAAAAATTGTTCCATCACTTAAGAACAGTTGTACCCAATGAGGGTCCATTTAGTATGAGCAGAGAAGGAAGTGGAACTATGGAAGATAAATAAGAGCATGCTGCTGGCATCCCGCCTGAAAGTGACAAGGCACAATGTCAATTAAGACTTGAGGCTGGGTGAAATTTTACCAGTATGCATTTAAGTGAGAAATGGGTGGAGCGTTAATTTCAAATGGTACGCTGCTTACCCTGACTGAGGAAGTTCTACGTACTCTGCCTGTTGATTTCAACTAAAGATAGAGAAAAGATAAAGATAGACTCATGATGAGAGCCTTTTGTGAAGCTTATAATCTGAGTCGCAGCAAATGTGGGAGTTATAGCTTTTTGAGGGTTAGCTCAATGTTTGTGGATAAAGTGAAACGCCCCCGAAACAGAACCCTACTACCTGTGGTAGTTGATGCACTTACTTTTCATCAATTCTCGATAAAGAACATAGAAAATAAGTTCTCTTAGGCTATTTCACCGATCATCTAGTCCATAAATACTTAATAACAGATATCAAATCTGTTACATTCAAAGCAATTGATGTATTTCAAAGCTCCTTTTAAAAATCGGTAAGAGAAAGTGTTCGTTAATGACAGTCGCCAACCTGCAAAGCACCACCAGAAAGACATGACCGATTGCACCTGCCAAAGGGACAATAAAGTCAGTCAATACCGTTTAATGCCAAATGTAAGCTCTAACATTGCATCTGTTTGCTGGTTTTGGATGAACTCATTTTATGAGCTCGTATATATTGATGGATGCTAGTCATCATCAGTTACATTGAAGTCGTTGCCCGACTCCCTGTGGCACCCATGCAGAATCTTCTCCACTGCTGTCTATCCAGCGCTTGCCTGATGACCTCAACAAAGGACAAGCCAGTGATCTCTTTAATATTGTCATGGTAGCGGGTGACTGGTCTCCCTCGTCTCCTTGTGCCAAAACACTGCCAGTAAGGATGTCTTTACTAGGCCAATATTTTACGATAGTCAATGTCACGGAGTAGCGTGATTCCGCCCACCATCTGGCTAACATAATCGTTTATTTTTCGCTCGCGCCAGCTAATACGGAGCATGCGCCTGTAGTACCAGTATTCGAATGGTTGTGTTCTCTGTCTGTCTTTTTGCTTTATGACCCAGCTTTCACTACCATAATTAGCAATTGGAAACACCAGACTTTTTAGAATGCGCAACTTCGTAAAGATGGTGATCGACTTGTCCTTCCAGACGGTGGTCAGTGAAGTTACAGCCTGTCTTGCAATGGCTAATCTTCCTTTTTATTTCTTTGGAGTCATTGTTATGGTTTGTAAATAGTGCTCCCAGGTAACAGAACTCATGGACATTCTCAATGCTCTCATTGCCGATGACTAAATCTTGATGGTCAGGTGATGGATGCTAGTATGCGAAGGAGCTTTAGGGATTTTATGCCTAATCTAAAAATTATAATATGTTCAATTATCAAAAAAGCTTTTGGTTTGTAGTCGGATGTGGTTCACTATAGTCAGAATGAGTTATTTATCGCCGTTTGGAGGATTTTATTATCAAAGCGATGACCAAAAATGTTCTTTTTGACCTTCGTAGCGATATTTGGGCGAGAACGTTTCATAGCCGAGCTGACGCGAACCTAGAAACACAAATAGGGCTATGTTGTTGGGGGTGGGGGCTCTATTCACAAATACTACATCCTTTCTTTGGGTATGATGTGTGTTTAAACTTCTTCTTTTTGTCAGTTTACCGCACGGAATTTATAAACTTTCCTAACAGCGTCCTTTATCAAAAAAGGGAGATACGTGCCCATTTTGAATGATTTTAGAAAGTTTTAGAAAGAATCTGACGACTAGCTGATTAACAGAAAACTTAGAAACACTCGTTCGACTGATCAACAAGTAATAATTAGATGTCTGTTTTCGATTACAAATCCTTCCATGGTCTTGCTTTCCTTCAATTTACCATGGACCATGCCCCATAACCTCAAAAATCCCGTTTAAAATATGCCTCCAATTGAACAGTTCCATAGTCTTTGATAAGCTCCGCCACGAATGATACCTCATCGTTGCATTTTATCCCGAATACATTATGAAAGCGTAAATAATGCCCAAATTCCTACTAAAAGCATGTTACTAGGTCAAGTTTTGATCTTGAAGACTTTCAATGGAATTCATTTTTATGTGTGGGTCGCACAGTTATACTTTATTGATTTCCTACACCACATGAATGGTACCTCTTTGTATATCTAAGCAGGGTTCCTCAGAAATTCCAATACTTTTGAATAAAATATATTTCTTCAGGTCACCAGATATGAAAATAGCAGCTGAATCTGTTTGTATCCTAAATATGTATATAAAGATATTGCCTTTGACGTGGGTGTGGCTTCTCTCCACAAAAGAGGAAGTAGAAATCCAGGACATCACACGTAGTTTGAGAAGAATCTTATATTCTTAATTATCGATACTAACTTGCATCATGAAGGGAAAAAACTCATAATTTCACAAGACGTCATTATTTTAAGGTTAATTACTAACCTAGAAACACAAAAGGTTGTAATAGGAATCATGAGTAAATAAGGAGTACGAAAGTTTGTAATGAGAAGTAATAGGTAATTAAGTAGATGTTAACACAAGCAAAACATCAAAGCAATAGAAGAGGGAATCCCGTCTGCTAGAATCTTCCCACTAGGTAGATTGATGGTTTACGTTAGCTGCCAGAGCTAAAAATTTAAGATGTATCTCAAACTACGTGTAATTTCCTGAATTCTCATATTCAGATCTAAATCAAATATTCACTCAGATATAGAATTCAGCTAAAATTGGCCCAAAATATTGATTTTCATATTCATAGTCTCAAGGAACTTGCCGCTTTAGTTGAAGTAGCAAAGGTAATTATCCGGGGGCCATAAGAGTCCAAGACACAATGTAATTGTTGGGTATGGTTATCCCAAAGATTTTTGTCGAGCCTTTAGGAAATTGGCTCTGCTTCACTTATCCTGGCTCTGCTTCACTAAGGGTAACAATTATGACTTGCACGATGTACATGTGACTCTGATACAGACTCCATTTAATAGGTATTTACGAAGTTTTAAATTCACTCAACAAAGAGATAAAGAACGGTGACCACTGTCTTTGGTGATGACCTAACGTAGAAATCTCTAGAATATGGCATTTCAGTTTTCCCTCTGCCCCAAGGGTTATTTGAACCATATTTATAGAGATAGTATTCAGTTCGTAAAACCTTTTTCCACGTAGCATGTAGTTTCCAAGTTCATATACGTGCAGTTTACCGTAGGGCCGCATTGTCTCTAACGCTGGGTTATTTATTCGGTGGATAAAACATTCTTTTAACTCATAAGATGAGTAAAATCAGAGATAATGAAACTGACTATGACTTTTATAATCTATTGTAAAATTAATCAAGGATACCCATGCACCTTGTTATTAATTGATAAATTTGAACTGGTTAACTTGATAAAAGGTGCCGAAAATCATCGCCAAAACCTGTACTAAGGATCTAGAAAGCGTGTGTAGTATTAAAAACGTTTGGAAGTTTATGAGCTTTTGAGCCAGGGTATATCTGAAAATTCTAACGAGACTTAATTGGCAAATACATGTCTGGAGGATCGCCAATAAGCGTGAAACACGGTGTAGCAACAAATTGTGTAATACAAATGCGCCATTTTTTGATATCAATGTGATGTAGAAAGGTTTATATTTGTCTTCAATGAAAGGTTAATAAAAACTTGGCATTTCAGCTAAATGTTTTGTGAAATCGTAACAAAATTGCTATCTCAGCTGCCAATTATTCCTCTTGAAGTACTTGTAATATGTAGGAAACATAAAACTATTTCTTATGTATTTCAAATGCATGGAATAAAGTGGATTTTCTTTTAAACCCATGATATTGTTTTATTGTAGTGAGACGTGAGCACTTAGTAGAGATACATTGATATTAAAACTGATGTTGTTTTACTTTTTTACTATATTTCAGCAGAGATTATGAAACTCAGTTTATAGCTTTATAGTTTATATGAAACTGGGTCTCATAATCTCTGATTTCAGACAAAGTGTCGTCTATTTCTGACTTCCTCATGGAAATTGGTAATATTTCCAATAGAACTGAGGAAGTCAGAAATAGACGAAATTTTATCTGAAGTATAGGTTCTGTTTTGGCGTATCCTTCTTAAGTGTGGCTTTATTTTTCTCGCTTAGAGATGCCCGTAGACACTGAAGATTATTATGCATTATAGGAAGAGAAAATAAGATAAGAATAATAAGAAGACTATTATTACCTATACGTACAGATATGAAATGTATAAATATTTTAGGCTGGGGCGGGCAGATTATTTGGGATTGGTGGGGGTAAAATCAAATTTTGACCCTCCTTCAAAGGTGAGGTTCTTGTTTCATACAATTATGAATGAATCCTGAAATAGCAGTGAATGTCAAACATGCAATAAACTATCCTTACGGACATTGGTTAATTTTTACCAGAAACGAACGGTGATTTTTTACAGACTACAAACCTTTTACTATCTTTAAAAGAGATATTATTGGCGACGACCGCAAAATCCCTTCCCACAAGTGTCCATTCCTGATTTTGTGCCTCTGTTCTATTCCTATCGAGCCCAAAATCTTTGCACCTCCACTTCGTGTGCAGAGTTGCAAAAGAAGAATTTTTGAGTTCGAGTCCTCTGCCCTAGGATCTGATAACTCATCCGTGTTTTTAGTGTGTCACGTCTTATGGCATAAGGCAAAGATTGTTTGTCTAAAACAATTGTCCCGTGTTATGCTTCAGTAATATGTGAAACAAACAAGCCTTGTTCTTGATAGCACAGCTTTGCTAGAGACAACAATGCCTTTTTATCAAAACTAGACAAAATTGTACAAAAGCAAACTACTGTGCGCAGATGCAGAGTCAATAATAAATAGTGACAAGTACTGTTCAGAGACATTCCCTGTCTTCAGTATGGGAAACTGTGCGTTAGGACGTATTCAATTCTTGTGAATGATAAACAAAAACTAGAACACGTAGCAATTTGATTATTGGATGGAGGGTAATTGATAGCAATGTCCATCGCCATTCAACCCAACCCTTTAGCTTTCACAAAGTCCGCTACGTCCTAAGGCTCATATTAATCCACGTATATACCATGTCTAATCAGGAGACCACTAGAGGGTTAAGAGATGTTTTGGGCGTGTAGTGGGTGCTCTGTGTAAACGTCGTATATTTGTCTCGCAGTTTATCATGAGAAGACGACGCTGGTTGCGAAGTTTACAAGCGTGCTTGATGCTTCCTGACATAAACCTGTATAGCATTTTCACATATTTAACCTTTACAGAACAAATATTTAACATTCTCACCGGTTACATTTCTCTTTGTAGCATCTTTAGTTCATCAAATGCCGTGATGAAGTATGTGCAGGCCACATAATCCAGTCATTTGTATAATATATTTAAATACATATAAATCCGCGGCGGACCCAAAGTTTGATCAGGGAGCGTTGCTGAGTTAATTAGGGGATGTATTGGCATTATTATGGCCGCTTGTTCTATAACAATATCATACCAACTTTGGAACATTATTGCACATTTCGCCAAGTTTTGTTTTGAAACAATCTCCTTTAATATAAATTTCGCCCTTGAAATAACTTTAAATTGCTTAGATATATCATTGTTACTTCCATATAATGACGAATATCGTAACCATCTGATATACATTTATTTATTTATCAAAGCTTATGTATAGCATTGAGTTGCCTTGTTTGTGTAAGCTGGTCCACAGTTCCGTATTTTGCAAAGGAGCCACCACCCGCCAATCATGTGCTTAGATGCCACTGCGCCAGAGACATATAGACGTCTGGGGCATGGAAAAATACCTCCGCTAGGGAATGAGTTCGTATGAGGGGCCGGTTCAAAAATAGTCAAATAACAAAAGGGAATAGTCAACAAAAACAGGAAAAATTGCGACATTTTGAGGAAGTAACGGATAGAGAATTTTACCCTTCAGATAATCTTTGCTCCAATCAGTGCTAGATTTAATAAGTTTTAGATATATCCTCCAAGATGACCATGAAACAATGCTAACATGACATGCTGTACTATTTACGATTTAGCATGTCTAGGGGTGGAATGTTGTACCTAAAATGTTTATGATCTGCCTAACCATCATTGGGACTCACAGAAGCTTCTGGATATGTCACACATAGCCATACTATTTTATAGTCTACTACTGGTACTTGCAACACACCTCTAGGTTTGCCACTCAATATATAGCATTCCTTTTGAATCACAGAAAGTTCACGTCTGCTGAAAAGGTTTGTTTGTATTGTTAACCAATCCCAGAGTAAGTCTTACTTTATTTATTTCAGACAGTAAATAAAAGTCGAAATAGCAAGTGGACAAATTAAAGTTTGCGCTAAATAGATTCAATTGATCTCCATGACGTTGATCAATAATATAAATTACGTGTGTTGTTACCAACTTGTTCAACTGCTTTCCTAAACAACTGCATTGTAGCTTGTCTTTACAAGAACACATTTTGTTTATTTTGTGAGATATTTCTGTAAAGGGGTGATCAATCACATAGACTCGAAGACTATTTTAATTGTGTTTTGTCCTTTCATTGACACCAAAGAAGCTTCGATTGACTGCGTAAACGTAAATCTTGTTAACATGACAAATAGTTGCCGTCCTTTTATTCAATAAATCCTGATATTAAAACATGGCGTAGTCTGTTCCCCCATGTAGATTTAAGCACGGTGGCAATAGTGATGTTAACCAACTGTTATAATAGGCGAGCTCATGCCAAATATACTGGGATAGATTGGGTTTGTTTCCTTGGCAGTTTTGCACTAAGGAAAGCCTCTGGTAGAAAATGAGTGCAGTCCTTTTGCAATTCAGTTTGAGCTTGCATGACATGGAAGTTCTCATCGTTAAAAGGATCAATGAAGCTGAAGGCATCGATGTCAGGAGAAGGCAAGTTTGTTTTAGAATAGAAGTGTATTTGTCCTCTATTACTTGTGACCCACTGGCAAACAAACATTTCACTTTATTTCATAGTATTTCAGAAGTAAGCTATATTCACTTTCGTTTTACACCTTTAACTGACAAATACTATTGACCTCACGATAAAGTCGACAAGAACCCTGCTTTCATTTAGCAGACATCTCAATATCAATCAAAATAACGTCGTATGCAATCTTGCTTTTTCTTTCTTTTTTATCCATGACCAATAAGTTTTCTTCCCTTATCACAACGGTGAGGATACGACGTCGTATTTGAAAGGAAGAAAATTCCGATAAGATGTAACTTCTATATATCGCTGCGGTGTAGATCTGGCACACATTACTTGTTTTGTTGAATACGTAACAGAGTATCGTGAATCATCTGTACTCCATCAGATTATCTTCTTAGTGGTGACATTTTCACTTTTCACTAGTGTCTCTTCTAACTTGCTAGTTTCAATATGTTAATTCTCAGCCAATCTCGAGAATGCAGATTGCGGCAAGGGTAGTGAAATCCCAATGAAACTACACTGAATTGCACCGCGCTTGCAAATCAATTGTATGCATTTCGTTGATTCTTCTGTAGTTTAGGGCACTGTTAAAAGAAAAGAGTAGCAATATAATGTTTACTAATGTTTACGAAAAGAAGACTTACTATATAGCAGTGATAGAGTTATTTACGTACAAGCTCCTAATCAAATTGAAAAGTCAAAAGTAAATTTCCTCCCTGTGCCGTGACATTAAGTCGACATGACTCAGGTATGGGACGTTGAACGTTGTATGTTTTGATAAGTTTCAAGCATTACTGATAATAATGATTATAATGATAAGGATAATAGTAATAAAAGCGATACGCAATAATGATTTAAACGTGTTGCTTACTTTAAGGTGTAAGAGCAGATGGGATAATTTTAAGGCGCTTTGAAACACCTTTTTTTAATAACCTTGGCTAAAAGAGTAATCAGAACTATCGTAGCCGTGACGTCACAATATCAATTCCTTCGCAAGACAGAAGCTCATAATAGAAAATAAAAAATAAAATTCTAATTTTGACCTTTCCTACATCACATTCCCTTCTATTAGAGTTATGGAAGAGTATCCGATACTTATTACCGACCTTTTAAAGACCTTGTGGCTCGCATGTTCCTACCTAGCTTACGAGAGCTCATAGCAAGGTCATCCATTGATGCGTGTTTTCTACACTTTCTTGAGCAGCGGGCCTTTTATTTTAAACCTGTGGTATTATAATGCCTAAATTCAACTGACGTATTATCATAATCATCAGGATCAGTCTACACTCCATCTAACGAACGGAGTGTTTTGCAATTCTAATTGTTTACATTTTGTAAACAGGGTCAGCGATATTGAACCTCAAAGTATACTCGCTTCGACCAAATGTTGCTTTATTTCCACAATTTTTTTTGACTACTTCCTTTACTCATATTAATAAGATAATGTTGCCTTAAAGTTTCCCCAACAACAATAAACTTCATTCAAGCTTCTCGGAAAGGGTAACACGTTTCATGGAATTACCAAAGCATCTGGTGGAAGTAAAATTGGTGGACATAAAAGCGATATTTTTCTGTTAATTTAGACTACTCTTGCATACCTGACGTCACGCAAGATCTCGCTACAGGTTCTTTTAATTGCATTAAGTTCGACATGATGTAAAAAACCCGAAGATTCCGGTTTGATGCCTGAGCACGCTTAACTACTTGCTGCAAAATAACAATAAAATAATGAACTTTAGCGTATCAGCGACAACACTACATCTTTGTTTCATTCGTTATGAAAAAATAAAGCAGATTCAAAAATTCATATGCTGCGCGCTAGCCAGCCACATTCAGCACGTTACTATGTAGCCAAGTGTCTATTTCATAATCGGTATTTGCTACTTGTGGCCTGGATGTAAGCTACCGCAAACTCAAGATCAGATCAGTTTTGATTCGATGATACTGTATTATACCTTGCAATGAGAATAAAGAGCAGTAGTCACATGACATAAACCTAGATATCATTGTGAGGACTGCGGTGCTTTTTTTTCTACTGCAGCAAATTAGAGACTACATGTATCTTCATATGTAATGTAAACCAATTACGAAGTGATCTAATACGGAGGGAAAGTGCTGACGTCACATATGAAAAAAATTCTAAAAATAGTACTATTTGACTCAAAAGGCAAGTTTAGAATAGGCTGTTTCCAAAAATAGCAGACTTGTAGTGTATATAGTGTTTGAAGTAGGGGCGTTTGAATCTCAAAAATCTCTGGTCAAAACTCTGTTGATATTCCTTGGTTCCTTAAGTTAGGAACCAGCATTAA
>JAAAKL020010068.1:0-14637 GCA_010016065.2 Carybdea cf. marsupialis auct. non (Linnaeus, 1758)
TTGAAAACCCAGACTGTGCTAAATTGTATACGGATGACCGCTTTCGCATAATAGACAGAGCTAGGTCGGCTTTTCACTCAGCGGTCCTCGAATCCTTCCACATCAAAGCAACAAAAAGAATTTGTCTTTCCATTGGGCCTTTTCGGCTAACCATTTAATGCAACGAACTCTGATTGGCTACTTTCAAAACACAGTTTGGTATAAGTTTTACTGATTTCTTCCTATCGTAATTCTGACGATTTTGTACTCTGAGGAGTGTCAGACGAAAAAACTTTTCAGTACTAACATGTTTTCGCTATTTCGTGCAGCATTAATATTCTATGCAAACCTTTAACTTGCAAGTTCAGTGTAAATTTACTCTCCCATAAGAAAGTGAAGGAAGCTACACATGCTCACTCAAAGCGTATGGGATGTGGTAGACTGGAGACTTACTTGCTGTGAAACCCTCGGCATAAGCTCGCTTACCAAGCCGTCTTAAACCATCTCTGCTAAATGGTAGCTAATCAAGTAATTACGAGTTCAGCTTGAATCGAAGTATTGCCTTTTGATGTATGTATTTAACTTTTCAATCGGCCATTATAATTGCTATTTTTTACTGTAAGAATTGAATATGTCATGCGTGAAAGGCTTCTGTTACTTTTAGAAGACCTCGCCCTTCAGAGACCTTTTTAGTAGCAGAATTTAATGTGTCACTTTTGTGGCAAGCATATTTCGTATCAACGAGACTCGTAATGCCCATGATAAAAGAGGCTTTATTACTTACGTAGACACAGGTTATGATCACGGTGCCTTACTAAAGATTCTATGATTTCAGGAAAGTGGCCGCCCTTATGGATAGTTGCCAAGTATGATTGGTAGGGAAGGGTGAACTTATGTTTTATTCATTTGCCACCATGATACGCAGGCGCGAAATTTTGACCGCATTTGACATTTTGAAGGAGAGATGTTTTACAACATTCTGTGGAAGGATGAATACGGGAAGAATAAATTCTTTTACTGTTATAAGATCTATTGCTAAGTACTTTAGCGATCATATGCTTCCTAGAATTCCACGAGACTGATCATTTAGCCATTCTCGGAGTATTTTATAACTGCTAATTTCCAGAATTAATACATAGGTTATGTGGAATAGGAAAAAAACAATGACTTCTGAAACACAACTACACACACATACTCACACGTACCACATAATGTAGTTGTGTTTGGTCACTTTTCATCTAATGAATTGGTTTCATTAAAAATAGGGAGAACTCCTCGTTGCAGATGCTTTGTCATTGTTTGTTGCAGGTTAGAATTGTCTGTACCATGGAAGAGGTTCCTGAACAACTCTTTCACGCATCTCCATTGACAGCAAAAGATGAAGAAGACCGACGGATGTTGATGGACGATCTTGGCATAAGCACTGTACGTACAATTATTTTAACTTTTGTTGAAAGGTTCTGAATTTACTGAAAGTGAACAAGAAGCGCAAGGTTCAAATCGTCATTTACATTGTGTTACTTTCTTGCATGTGAGCTCGAGTTAGATATAACACCCATGACACGTTATAATATCGATAATATATGTTTACATCATGATCATCATAATCATCATCATCATCATCATCATCATCATCATCATCATCATCATCATCATCATCATCTTCTTCTTCTTCTTCTTCTTCTTCTTCTTCTTCTTCTTCTTCTTCTTCTTCCTCTTCCTCCTCATCACCATCACCTTCATCTCTGTTACTGTTATCAATATAATCATCTTCTCATTAGTCATCCCCATCGTCGTTGTTGGCATCGCCGTTAAGTGTCATTGTTGTCATTATCGTCAGCACTATCATCATAACCGTCATCATCATCATCATAATCATCATCATCATCATAATCATCATCGTCATCATCATCCTCAGCACCACCATCATCACTGTTCTTTGTATCATCATAATCGTCTCCATTATCGTGATATTCAGTATCATCACTATCTGCATCATCTTCATCATAATCATCATCATCATCGTCTTTGGAATCATTGGTGACGTCATCTTTATCAACATCATAATTACTATCACCAAAGTAACCATCATCATTATAGTAGTCATGTTCGTGATAGTGATTCATTGAATCGCAGTTTGTCCACGTATGATCATTAAAGAGTGCAATAAATTGAGTGGTAACATTCGCACATATTGGAGTGAATTGCAACATTCGAAATTGAAACAGTCTCTTATTGTACTCCTATTAGTAAATGTGTATTCTTTTTACCGTGGCAAACCCTGTACGCACATGTATATCTTTGGGAGAGCTTATCCTATCCAGATTTACAGCGCACAATTATCTTCATTGCAAAGCTAGCGAATAGATATAGCCCCGTCCGTGATTAAAGTTGGCATGGTTCATTGAGGACCTGACAGTATCATTTCATAGGTCTTCCATAAAACCTACTATCGCCTTAATAGATGAGTAACGTGCTTGTTCTCTGTCAAGTTATTTTAGTCTGCCGGAAGTTTTCCTTCCTTTGCTTACTGTTCAAATAACCGCAATCCAATTGGTCGACGCCTGTTTGAACCGTAGGTAACTGGTGTCAACGAGTTAACGTAATAGCGGTATTCATAGCGTAACAGGGATATATGTTTCTGTTCATATCTGAATTTTTTATAAGCCGAAGAACAGACAGGGTAGCTACAGTCGTAAAGAAAACTGCTATATGTAGATGTTTTCACAAAAGTTACAGAAATACATGAGTTAAAATCAGGAAAAACGTTAGGAATCACTGCAATTTCACGTTAGCTAATCATACAATTAAGGTATTGATATTGTTGTGGTGGGCCAAAATTTAAATTGAGGTGACCAAAGGTTCACCCGCATTCTCATATCTTCTCTCTTGATGTTAGCCCAATAGTGCATAAGGCCGTCAAGCGTCAAGCCCACAACTAGATCCACCGTGGGAGGTATACATTAAATTGAGGGAGAGTCAGATAAGAGCGACGGTTTGCAGATTTTAAACGCAGAGGAAACGACCTTTAGATTTTGTAGTGACCCAGCTTGAAGTACGGGGAGGGGTTCGTGTTTTTACGTTGTATCAATGGGGAGAAATTCACAAAACAGTCAAGGAAGAACTGCTTCATGGAACGTAGAAACGTGATTTTCATATTCACGGTTTTCCAGTGAAAATGGAAATCCTCCAGGATTCTAGAGCTTATATATATATATGTCTTTTTCTCTGGTATCTTCGCAAAATTAGTTTACTTCGTATATGCCCCTTCTCTTGTTTCTTCTTTTCTACCTTTGCTTGTTACTTTTGTTGTGCGCTCTCTTGTGACTTGTCTCGTGAATTAGCGTTTTACTTCTCTTTTGCCTCCTCTTGTTTCTTTGTTACGCCTTTACTTCCTTTTTCTCTTGCACCGTCTTTTGTTTCTCTTTTTCTTGTGTTTGTTTCCGTTTTGTGTATTCTTTTACGTCTTATCGCTCGTGCTTTTCTATTTTGTTATTCCTGCCATGGCTTTGGTAAACCACTCGCTCGTGTATTTCGTATTTTCCATGGTGTGCTTTCGCTTGTGTCAGTTACTCCGAAGTTCTTTCTTTCCTGACATAGTTAAGTTGAATCACAATTACTGTCTTTGCCTTGTAACTCATTTCCTTCGCAAGTCAGTTAACTATTATGTTTAAAAACCATCTTTCTTCAACTACGTGTCTGCCGGCTTGCTGGCCCAGGCGTCATCGGTGGCGGTGACTGCATTGACACTCATATTGTTTGAAGTTCCGACTTAGAGCGGAGATGTTATATTTGTACAGTGATGCCTGTCTCTTGTCCTTACTAGTGATGAATAACAGCTTCCAACAATAGTAAATGAGGTTATTCTGTAGAAGTACTAAATAGAAGTACTGCATTCAATGTTCATCCTAAAGTGCTAGACAGGGTTACGTAGTACCAAGCCCGGACGTTCACAGGTAACGAACAGAACACGCAGGGACTCTCCTGAGATTAAACAGAGAATGCCGAGGGAATATTGGGAAAATATGGGATGGAGGTAAAGCTGAATAAATAGAATGGTGTTGGTTGGATTGAAGGCAGAAAAATTAATGTAATTGTGAAGAAAGCGGTTTCAGATGGTATGGTCTGCCCCTAACAAGAGAAGATGAGGAAGGTATAAAGATGGAAATCAGCTGAAACGTTGGAAGGGAAAAGTAGTAAAAGGCAAAGCACCATTGAGATCGAGGAAGATGAAGTAAGGGAGCTTCAAGTTTGAATAATACAAAGAAGATTCAAAGGAGGGGAAGGAGGAGGAGGATGACGATGACTGCAACAACGACGACGACGATGATGATGATGATGATGATGATGATGATGATGATGATGAGTATAATGACGATGATGATGACGTTGACGACGAGTAGAAGGAGAAGGAGGATGATGGTGATGATAATGATGACGTGATGATGACGTTGACGACGAGGAGAAGGAGGAGGAGCAGGATGATGATGATGATGATGATGATGATAATGGCATGATGACGATGCCGATGATGGTGATAATAAAGATTAAGAAGAATAAGAAGGATTTGATGTAAAACCCAAGCCGCTTTAACACTATGGATACAATGTGAACATTATGTCGAAATATAGGAACGAGGTGACGTGGATGTCAGAAATCATTGATGTACCTTCCTCGTCTCTCCCTCACTTAACCCCACTCACCCACGATCATGGATGTTGAAGGCATCTTTTGAAGTAACAAGTCCTCTGACACTCGTAATCTTCCTTGCAAGAGAAATTTATATGCGTGATTTTAGACGTCGCCTTCTTCTTTATCATGTTGTTTCCGTGACAGCGCTTTTGTTAGGCATTTAGTTAAATGGGGCCTGCCAAGCCGGTGCTTAATAGATGTTTTGTTTTGTTGGATATTTTAGCTCAACAAGAAGCCCAACGAGCAGCTTTCTTTGTGGAAAAGGCAATTCAAGAAAGACAGCAGAAGATTGTTCAAGCTGAAGGAGAAGCAAAAGCAGCAAAACTCGTATCCATTCATTTGATAGCAATGATGACGATTAGATTGCGATGAAGGGGGCTGTATTTAGACATTCAATGTAACCATTCACTGAACTGCCTTGAAATTTTGAAACGGCTACTCATGCTAATTAATAACAAATAAATTGGCAGTATATTCATTTAATTCTTAGCAAATTTCCATAGGTCAAAGATCTCATATGTACGAGATGAGTTTCAAGGCGACTGCTTAAATCGACCAGTTTTAAAAAATTCCTATTTGAGTCTCAGCGAAAACCTACAAAATCATTAACGGGCGTGAAATCTTCTAAAGTCAGAGAAAATTATTTCAATGTGCCAGAACGCAAATCAAGGTGTCACGATTTGAGGGAGCATCAAGTTCATCAAGATATTGTTTACAATAATGATACATTATAATGTCGTATGGTACCAGTAGAATAACCAAATGTTCCAAGTAAAACTTTAAGTGTTTATTTCACGACAGGTCTCGATGTTGTCTAAAGCAGTTCAAAATTTTATACGTTACGACATGACCCGCATTCAAGGGAATAAAGCTGTGCAAGTATACTTAAGTAAAACTGCGTTGAATGATTAATTCGTATTGCTTTCGCCAGACACTGGTCACAGCAGTAGTGTGTGAAGCAACTGTAGAGAAGGTAAAACACTTTCGCGAAGATTTTATAGGGAAGGAGAGGATTGCAATACGTTGTTGCACGTAACACATGTATAAGTAACACTTCTTGTCACTAAAAGTTATTGAAAATTGCGTAAGCTGTAAACAAATTCAACGTAGATACAGGTGTCCAACGTATGGCACTCGTAGAGGGAGAATGAGAACAGAAACAGCAAAAGCAGTCTCAAGATTGCAGCCTTTCAGATTTTCGGAATTGTGGTAATAGCAAGCTATCGTTTTATTCCTTTCATTTTTAAATCTTTGATTGTAATGAAGTAAGCATTTAATTGGGATGGCTTACTTGCTCTCCATTTACTTTTTTTAATTGCCCTTCGCTGTCACAACCTGCAATCTATTGATCTCGTGATTTTATTGGACTTGCAGTTTTCAGGGAACGAATGCGCAATACAGATTGATCTGTATTGTAATAAGAAATCGGGTTTAGGGAACCACAGGTTTCCAGAAGCGGATATATCACAGACCAGTTCCCAATCCGATTGCAAAGTATTGATTGGGTTAAACGCACAGTAAGAGGACCACTGAATTACGGAGTTTACAACTGGTATTTGACGTATAAAAGGGTTTAAATTGAAGTATTTTTGTGCACAGCGCCGTCATTTAAGAGAAAGTTTATACGAGTTACTTTTCGGTGTGTTGTTTTCTGTATTATCTTGTATTCGTTCCCTTAACTGAAAATCAGCTAGGGGAGGCACTTACTGGTAATCCTGGTTACTTGAAACTAAGGAGAATTAGAGCGGCGCAAAAGATCGCCCAGGTGGTAAGTGGTTACATTTCCCATTTGAAAGCTCAATGCTACCTGGTATCCGCTATCATGTAGTGGAGACACAAAGGGATCGTTTGAAACATGTTAAAGTAAAAGAATGAGCAAGACTTTTCAAGGAGAGATAATTGTGTGAAGTGACAAAGACTGGGTTTTATAGTAGCAGTTGCCTAATCACCATAAAACCATAGGCGACATCAAAAGGGTGTATTGAACGCGCTTTCATTTAATTATCGAAAAGCAAAATCGGGGAAAACATTGACACTTAGAATTACCTAGTGGACCTGGGTCTCGGTCCCGGCCCTTTGCATTTCTATACTATGATCGTTAAAGGTATAAAATACAGAACGAGTTACACGTCGTCGTGGCCAATACGCGTCAGAAGGGTGTACCCGGTTACCCAGTTTATGATCACCAGACTCAAAAGTTGATATTTATGACGGATGTTGCCCATTCCAAGAATAGAACTTAACCCGTATTTGCATATATTTGGAGTTAGTTTTACGAACTCGGCAATGCTTATTCGTTGATGGGGTTTATATGTAACGATAGAATTTATATATAAATGAGGAACTTGCGGTAGTGCTATTTTTGTGACATGTAAATTTTCCAACCTCAGGGCTTGAATCGGTATCATTAACTACGATTCTAACTGGATATCTACTCAACGAGCTAGATGTTTGTCACGACACCACTCATCCACGAGGTCCAGGAAAGCGTGTAAACTGACCGTAGGAGAAGAGGCGTTTCTGAGATGACGTTGCCTTGCTAGGGCACAGAGAGGATATTCCAGTTATTTTGAAATTCTCTTTTCATATGTGTTATTGGCTTTCACATTGTAGCATGTGCTCTTGAATAATTGGTCAATTGGTTAATTTCCAGCTTACATTTTATATGAGGTGCTAATCGAGTACAGATTTTCAGACCCTCTGCTACGGCATTGTAACTCAGGCATAAGCCGCACCTTGGGCCATGGAGCATTGTGAGCACGTATTATACGCAATTTTTGTCTCTTACTGTTGTGTGTTTTTGTCTTGACATTTGTAAACATATACGAACTTCCTCAAAATTTAGTTGAAGTGTCAAAGATGTAATTGTTGCTTAGGGAAACTTAAGAGTTTAGGAATTCCGCAAGAAAATGTGCACCCTTGTTCCAAAAACTTGACTTGTGGTCATGTAAAAGACGTGCCAAAATTTCAGTTTGTGAGTTAGACGTAACAACAACAGGAGCAGTTACAAAATTAATTGCAACAATAGCAATATCAACATAAATAACAAAAGTAGTAACAGAAACCGTCATAAGAGAAATGGTAACAATAGCAATAATAACAATAACAATGGCAGTAATAGCAATAACAATGGCAGTAATAACAATAACAATAGCAACAATAACAACAGTGTCAACGATAACAAAGCAGTAACTATGATGATTACAGTGGCACTAATAAATAGCAAATTTGGGGGGATTGGGAGTAGTGTCGTATATTGCATAATTGTCAATCCAAATCTGTTCACTAAGATCAAATTTTGCATTTTGTAATTTTGCCCGGTTTGCTAAACTGTTCTCTTCGTTACAGGTTTCGGCTTCGCAAAATAGGGTCTATCTGAACTCAAGCAACTTGCTATTGAATGTGAAGGAAACAGACGAAATTGATGAGTAAGTGAAATTTACACTTTATTAGTTGGGTATAGAATGTGTTACAAGCTTAGATAAGAAGTCCATAATGGAATACATATGCTCCCAAAGGGGTGTTCGTAGATATCGGGGGGGGGCATTCTGAGTATTCTATTCTGTGAAGGTTTTGATTTTGGTGATGATTAAAATCATAGAAATCTGGGGGCTAAAGAGCAATTGGACACTATTTGAACAGATTAAAGGTGATGTCGAGTGAAGTAGACTGGGAATTGCTGGCATATTTTGTGCCAAAAAAGAAATTCGCATGTGGGGATGTTAAAACATAAGCGATTGCCGATAAAAGCATGTAGTGGTTTCCCCCATAATCACTAGAACGAGAGTGGCTTTTTTTATCATACATATGATTTATAGCACTGTGCGTTCTGTATGCGTGAATTACGTCTTGTGCAAGAGCTGTTGTCTGACAATATTGGTAGGTTTGGAATCCGCTAGACGTCTTTACACCCAGACTGCAAGATCTGCAGTGATACAAAATAGGCAGTAAACAAGTTCGTGTAAACAAGGAGTTAACAGAGTCTCGCCTTGCAAAGTAAATCTTGCAGTTCAAACTATACAGCAGATTTTGGGTTAGCTCCTTTTGGAATTTATTATCCTGGCAATAAACGGTAAATTGGGGGTCGTTGAATGGTTTTGAAGGGGTTTAGGAAGAAGGTAATGCTATGCAAATGAGGCACTACAGCTGCCGCCTGCGACACCAGTTTTACACGAAGATGTTGTCACGGAAGATGGAACTTTGATTGCCGACTAGCAGCAAAGATAAAAGTGGTGAAGAACAGCTAGTTGACACGTTTTACAACATGATAGCGTTGTATCTACGTCTCTGCTTGAGTTAAAAGTTAGGATGTCTAACTTGGGAATTGGACTCCGGATTGGCTGTGTAAGGTACTTGTGTATGGCAGAGTTTGAGGTTAAATGTACTTTTAATACTTTAAATGAATTTATAGTGGCAAAGACTTTTAAGATCCCGGAACAACAGCGGCTGCATGATAGATTCACTTCCATTCGATTAACGCTTTGAAAGCATATCGAATCCGCTTGAAAGTGCGCTGGGGAAAAAAGCTGTTTCCCGAATGTTCTATAGTTTTAATTTCTGCAGCAAGCATGGCTTAAATCGTACTAGGAAGTATATTTTTGATCTTGTTACTACCCACCCACTTGTGCCCGCAGAGTAGTCTTTAACAGTAATTATGTGATTTTTATGGTTATCATTTGGGAAGTGAATTGCAGAATATTTTATACTGAATAATCCACAGAAATTTCAGTTCGAGAATCATAATTTTAGGAAGTACAAAATAAGTGGAAGGCTGATAATTATGATGAAGTTCCTTCTTAGAATTTACCGACTATTTAGTAAGAGGAGCGGCTGGTAAATGATACGATAGTAGATGGGAGAGTCTCGACCTGTCTCACAAAGATAATGAGACTATTACTAGACAATGAGGGTAATACAACTGAGGCTGTTACTAGATAATGATGCCAGCAATAGCTCTTTGTTACCAGTACTTCAATGAGTTCTTAGAACTGTTGTGAATACACTCTACAATGTATATAGATATGAGAAAGAAAAAAATGTATATAGATATCAGAAAATTGACAAACAAAATTAACAAATGCAATTATCAGCAGGCAGCTTTGAACCCGAGGCGATGAAATCAACTTGAATATTTTAAAGATGGGTTCATTCTCTACTATTCCGAGTGCTTGCATGCCATGTAACTCATTGTAGGTGTTGTGAACAGGGGCTCACTTGTACTCCGTTCAGCTTAACTTCCGTCCTTTTCTATTTAACCAACGAAACGCATCGTAGATGATGGTCACAAAACATTGTCTGTAGACTAGACCGAAGGAGGAACTAGAATATAATTACCTTAGAAAACTAAACGCTGGGGAGAGAGAATCAGGTTTACTCAAAAATGTCGGTTACATTTGAGTCCGCACGTAAATTTCCTTGTAACTGTACGAAATTGTCTTCGCAGACCAGTAGTAAGACATAGCATCCCCAATAAAGCTAAGAATGCTGCTGCTTAGTAAGCAACATGACGGAGCATGGCTAAGAAATCGTGAGAAAGAGGAGACCGGTTAATCTTCTTATGATAAACTAGTAGATAAACAGAAGCACGAGTGTGTTTATTTTCATGTTTCCATTACTTGGTGGTTAATCAAGGACGTACCTTGTGTTGTGAAAGTAACTATAATCATAGTCCATGGACTGATTTAACCTCTCATATCATGGTGCCCCTCAGTAAAGAACACCCGATGGACCCAGAGGGTCGACCTAAGTAAACCAATGGTCAGCCATAGTGCTAGTTACTGTGACATGACATTGCCAAGGAGAGGGCGTGGCTTGGCGAGGAAATTCTTTACATCGAAGCCTGACGCGCACCGCCACGAGGCTACACTAAAATGGCCATACCAATCGTACTCAATCAAAATCAATCAGAAATATAACGCTCCGTTTCATACTGGTGTAAGAAGCGTTTTACGGCTGATTACACACACAAAGTGTTATGTTGTAGGTTTCCACTTGTGTATGAAAGTTGGTTTGGTCGACATCAGGTTACTAAGTCAATACTATAGAGCTCTTCCATGAGCCGTCTGGTTTCTAAAATTAATGGTGACCTAACCTGTTTACAGAAAGACCGTACAGAACATCTATTTCCAAGTCGAGAACTCGCACGTTATTTTAACCTTAGAACGCATGGTTTTACCACTTGAGTACAAGATATTCTTCAGTAACGATGTTTTAAAAGCTGTAACAGCGACTCATGATATCACTGTATGGACTTCTTGGCATATGTTTCCTTCGTTCCATTTCCGTAACCTAAACTGCAAATTTTAATTTAGAGAGTAAATTCAGTGCATAATAGCCTACATATTTATAAACAGAATGTATGGCTGTTTTAAAGGAGACACAGACCTTCGCTTTTACAAGGTAGTATGTTCAGTCCTTGACATTTTACAAGCCGGTAACATTGCCCATCTATACCCCCTTTTTACGTTATTTACAAGTTGCCACTATTATTCGCCGACTTTATTCGATATTTCCGTACTTAGAGTCAGCAAATGACCATAATCCTGATCCAAAGTTTAAAGATGCGGTTGTCACAAGGGTCAACCTCCTTATAGTACCTCCCGGCTAGTGACCCACCCATGGAAGTATGGTAGCCCTTTTTTTATAATTAAGTTGCATTTGGAATGGCTTTCTAGTCTGATGTAAATTCTCAGGAGAGAGTGGTATAGGGGTTGCACATAGTAGTCATAAATCTCTTAAGTGTAATCAGTTACGTACACGATAGCTGTACTTAATGTAGTTAGTATTAGAATTTTGTATACCATAGAAAATTCAATTAGACTTGCATGGCGAAATATCATAAAAACACAGAAGGACAGAAATGGCTTAAAACGTGTTAAACATAGCCATATGTCGCAGGGGAAAGTGGCCATAAGGAATGAGAAGCTGTAGTCCTCTTCGAGCAAATTTACAGTTATGAAACTGTACTCTTTTTTATGTTTACCTAAGAAAGGGATATTTTCGTGGCGATCTGCTAGCGGATAACGAGCCGCACACAAAACTAGTGGTAGCCTGTGGTGTCTAGTAAGGCATACGAATCTCTTTACGAATAATTTGACCACGACATAACGCAGAGCTCCGTAGCATGGTTTACTACGCGCCATACATGTTAATTTAGGCTGTTGTGGCACACAGGCAATCGAGAATGTGGTGCAAAGTATTGGGACGGTTTTCCCGATGCTCCTCCTTTCCGAAATCTGACGTCATTTTGTTATGGAAGTATTCTTCTTGTAATCAGTGCATAATTTTAGCCGAACTGTGGTTCTTTTCTGGCTACCTGTATCTCATGAGAACACTAGCATTTACGGGATTGGGCTTGCACCCTTTTACTCTTGGTCAGGACCTTTACCTTTGCCTACTGAGGAAAAGATAGTTAAGAAACGGACGAACCTTCGTAACGCCAATCTCAACGCCAAGTGAGAAATCGTTGATGAATTAGAAAGCCAAATTAATCGTTTAAATTCCGTGTTTTTTGTTGCTCTTGATCCGTGAATCAGACCCCCGGCACCTTCGTCTGCCTAAGGCTGCCATAGAGAGATTTTCCAGAACCCGTGCAAGAAAAGTATCCTGCTGATCCCGAAGTAAAATTATAGAATTCTTTTTAAAAGTACTGATTCTAAAGGTAAACAAGTTATGATCACAATGTATTTACAAAAATTGGTTTTCACCCTGGAAGTAAAATTCGACCTTCTTTGCTCTTCTTTTCTACCAGTAGATAAGAAATATTGTAAACCTTAAAGCCCGTTTATGAACTCGTGTGTTCTAGATGCGGAGGTAGATGGCCGCTGATATCGCTGATAATTATGAAACCTCGCTTTAGTTACTTTTATAAATGGTGGTTTGTCCCGTGGCCTTGTTAATTGCCACTAACCCCTGCTTTTCAGAGTGATATTCAGAAGTTAGTGCGCTGTTGTTAAGGTACGCGTACAGGAGGCCAGTAACCTATGTCTCACCCGAAGGGGAGTAACTGTGCATTAATCCTGTGTATTGTATGTCAGACCAAAGCTGCACGTACTGCTATTCTTGGAGAATTAACGTGGTAAACATATCTTTGGCACACGAAACAACTGTCTTAGTGTAAACGTCATGAAGCGTGATGATCGTTGAAATGGCTGATTTACGTTCTGGTAACAATCCAAAATACGGCAAGAAGGAAAAACGGACTTTGTGGATTTGGCCAGATTTCAGACGAATTTGTGACTGAGTGACATATCAGACCACTATTTTACCCTTGTGTCCTTTTCGAGTTGCACTTTTGCCACTTGATGTGAATGTTTAAAGATAAGGTACTTTCCACCCTTGTGGGCCCCTTGAAAAGTTTCATTCGTCCTTCTCATGCATTGGTTATGCCTAAATACGAAAATGCCGTTTTCTTTTACATATTATAAAGTCCTTAATACCATAACATCATAACGTTTTGCATGTTTAAAGTTGGTGCTTCTCCCACATATGCAAAAGAGACGCCATTAACCTTCAGTGTTTTATGCAATGGCTGATAAATACTGTATGTTAGGTAATTTCTCCCTTTTTTGGTTCGATGAAGCCAAGGCTGTCTTCTATCATAATTTTTGTAACATTTTGGGTTATTTAACAGATTTACTAATCGGACACAGACAATTTTAGGAGAGCGCTTTAAGGTATTTCATTAATTAGGCACAGAAGGTTCTAGAATGATATTCAGAAATATTTATGAATCAGTCACAGGCATTAAGTGGAAAATATCCTGTAGCTTTCAGCTGATCTAAAAAAGTTTTAGGCTTTTGCATTTTCAAACCAGCCATTTCCCGAAAGTGAAAATACGAGAATTTCTCGTACACCGTGCATATCGCAAGATATACCACATTCCGCTTTAGCTAGGAACTTATAGTAATGCCATTTTAATTCCATATAGCATTTTCCCTTGATGTTATAGAGACCAACCTCTATACCCGCAGAAATATTTCTTATTGTAAGCATAATTTCATGTGTCCCGTTTGCATTTTCCTTCCCAAGGCAGTAAACTCATTAGCGGAAAGGTAGAAGTAAACATGTACGTGTCCCCAGTTCACTGACTCGTACACGCGAAGCAGGGAACCCGCATCGTTGAAAGAATGCAGAACTAGGCGCCACTGTTACGAAGAAAAACACAGGATGTTAACATATACGTCTTGTGTTTTTCTGCGTCTTGCTCTTTCGTATACTCAGCATTGTTGTATAATGGAACTTCCCTTTCGAAACGATAGACAACATCAACCCATTGAGCCAGCAAACAATAAATGGCGACGTGTAAGCACTATTTGTGAATCATTATTTGTTTACAGAGTCCATGTTAATGGTAGTGGCTGCTGGGAATCATTTCTGTCCTCAATTTTGTTTTGTATCGTAACTGAGCGACTGGAGGCCAGTGAGTGAATGATGTGATTTCTAGTGGTTGGTGAAAGTTGCCTAACAGCCCTCGTGACACGTTATGAAATCATTGTAGTAACTATAGTATAATCCCATTGATTATCAAATTGGTCATGCTCCATAAACTCCAAGCCTTTGTAAGAGGCTATAGACACGACCCAAGGCTCTGGGTTGTTTGTAAGAAACTTTCCTCACATTTAACGAGTCTGGTTAAAGCTCTTTAGGATAAGAAGTTAGGTGAATATTATGTGCGATTTAAGTAATTATATGCCATTCCTTGTACTTCTTTGGGTTTTCTTATTACTGCTACAACTACTACTACTATTACTACTGCTGCTACCACTACTGCTACTTCTACTATTACTACTGCTACCACCACTACTACTACTAGTACTACTACTACTACTAACACTACTACTACTACTACTACCACAACTACAACTACTACAACTGCTGCTGCTGCTACTACTACTACTACTACTACTACTACTACTACTACTACTACTACTACCACTACTACTATTACTACTTCTTCTACTACTA
>JAAAKL020010069.1:0-14636 GCA_010016065.2 Carybdea cf. marsupialis auct. non (Linnaeus, 1758)
ATCTTAGTGTATATCATATCAAATAATCCATTATACCTGTAAATAGATTGATGCATTGTATAGATTGAATAGAGAAATAAATGTTTAAAGTTTACAAAAAATTATTATTATTTATCCCGAGTGGAAACTTCAAGTACAAGATTAAATATTTTCAATTATTTTGCGCAATATCGCATGCTTACTTTTATATCAAATAATAGAAAGTATTATAAGATAATAAAGAATATTTGATCATTGATGTAAAGTGCCGTTTGAAAACACGTGTAAGTTATAAGGCCAGGTTTTTTGACATAAAGACTCCAATTTGATCAATCTATTGCTATTGATAATCTGTCGAGAGCACATACTGCCGGTTGATTTCAACCGGATGCAGAATGCTATTGAATAATTTCTCATTTTTTCAAATATTTTGATACTAGCTATCAAACATACGTGAATGTTCTCAATTTTATTTAATTCTTTACGAATTTGGCTTATTTTAGCAAACAGTGTTAAATGCTTTTGGCCAAATATAACGAATAGAAAACCGCTCCCTATGCATGAGGATTTACAGAACAAACGCAGACTGAAACAAGATTTGGTTAAGTCGCACATGGTTGTGAAAATATGGTTTTACCAACAAATCCTCCCATCCAACCTCCTCATCCTTCACAAGAAACATCTGTAAAACAAATGGTATCATCATTATTATCATCTTGCAGCCCCGACCGAGATAAAATTCACTAGACTTTTCCAATAGGCCCTATCGTTCATTGCTGTAAGAAGCTCTCCTTGTTTGTGTCTCTGTATATGATGTCTGGAAAAGTGAGCGCCCTCAAACGTCTATGTGATGATGGATGCTCTCAAGGGACGAAAAATGATACACGTAAATCGTATTCGTGTACAAGGGCTGTAAGATACAAAATTGCAATGGTTGTCAAACTAAACCCTTGATTTGCCCCCAAACGGCTATTATTCAACCAAACAAGGAGTGTTCTTCAGAAAGTAAGTTTCCTATTGGTTTAAAGTTTACAGCGAAACTGCTGCCGATTTTAGCAGATATAATTTATATCTTCGTTTCATTAACATGTATTTTGTAATTCGTTATTTAGGTATTTTGGTATATTTATCGAAATACCTAGACATCATCCAGTTATTGCATTAGCCATCGCCCATTCACTGGTAATCAATGTTGTCCGATCCGATGATATTTACCTTGGAATCAGCTAACAGTTCCTGTCTAAATGAAGGAATTTCTTGAGTTTACGAATATACAGCATTTCTTTTTTTGGAAATTAGAAGATTTTCTGTTGAAAATCTGATCCTTCCATCCAGAAGCTATAAATGGTTTCCACATTTGGTAATCTGAGTATATTAAAAGTAACGAGTGAGGTCATGGCAAGCTAATTACCCTAAAAAAGGTACTACACATAGGTTACAAGTAAATCCGCAGAGCTAGCATTTGGAGGGCCACGATGGGGGTGCAGGGGGGCTTAATACCTTGCATCTGCAGATCCACAACTAATTTAGAATTACCAAAATGATCATTTTCATATTTTGCTGAACCTTTTTTTACAGCTAACTATCCAATCGCTAAGGAAAATCGAAGAATATTTAATTTCCAGACAATAATGAAGCTACACTGAATCATTTTATATTAGTTAGGAAGACTTGTTTTGCAAAGGAAGAAAATAGAGCACGCTAGCAGAAAAAAATGGACAATATCTTTCAAATATTCTGCAACAAACCAAGTGAAAAAAGACCACATTTGGAAATCTTTGTACTTGCTACGGTAATGAAATTACCGACAGATGGAATATTTCTGGTAAAAGTCTAAGTGAATCTACTGTGTAGCCTAAATGCACAGGTGAAAAAAAGATCTTAAAAGTTATGCCCATGCTTTGTTTCTGTAAATTGCCACAATTTTGTGAGTACAATACCGTCATAACGGCAGTAAAATTTACAAAGATTTGAGTTGATTGGGAATTTCGGAAGACGGGGTGCAGTACTGTTTACCTTAATGTTAATGCTTTGCAATTAAGGATCAAGTAGAAGCCTTCTAAATTTTAAACATTGATGTATTGACAACTTTCTTATGTTTTATTAAAAGTCAACCATGGAATGGATGACCCAAAGACAAATGAAAAGAACTATGTAAATCAAAAAAGCCATAGAACTTTGTAAACATGCTCAATTAGGGACATTAAATATGTAAATATGAAAATGAGTCCAGAAAACAAAAAATAAAAATACGAATTTTAAAATGTTTCCTATTTAACTATGCGCTAATTTTGAAATTCCAGATTAAGATATTTTTCTTTATCATACCATTCTAAACTCTACTCAGACTAGGAGGGGGTCTGATAGATTCATGGCTTTACATTGTTCCTAGTATCTCATGAAAGACGGGGCAAATACTTTAAAACTGAAATTTTCTAAAGCAACTTTTTCTCTTCTTAAACACTGATGATGATATCAAAACCCCTAGGAATAATCACTAACAAACAGCACAAATGGCTCTAAAACACTAAAAGTAAACCTGACTCTCTCAAAAAAGTACATTGCGCGTTAAATACATATTTACATTGAGCTATATGTTTTATCTCTCCAACATTAAAATTAACGATATTTTCACAATTGGTTTTTGTATAGTGTATAGGTACTTCGGGTTTGCTGTGACCTCATCGTTTTCAATTCCAATTATGGACATATTTTTCTGTAGCTAATAGATGACGTAACAATTCTCTCAGGTCTACACATCCATGTGACAAATATTCACGAAGATACTAGCACTAATATGGCCCGTATAGGGTTAATTACCACCTCCCGTGGAGATGTTCCTCCTCTCGCTAGCGCACTCTGTACTCGCTATTTCTAATTCCTCCTCGAGCGGCCAAAGGATCTTATTTCACCAAGTCTCCGATTAAGGTACTTTGGGGATATAAAAATCCCTACATTGTAATGATTTGTAATAACTCAGTATATTCTTTTCACACGAAGAAAAATCCTTTCTTATAGATACTACTCTTATTACGTTTGGTCAAGCATATCCGTAAAATATGCATGAGATAGTCTACAAAACTTTCTTACAACACCCAAACGGTGGGTCAAGCGAAAGAAATTAGGTCTCTGAATTCAACGGTTAATCCTAGAGGAATTTTAACACAAGCAAATATCGGCTAGAGGAGTGCAGCCATTTTTTTCTCTGCAATAAAAAGAGAGATACTAATCGGTACTTACGAAACCCGTTCAACTATAGTTGCGGACGCCTATAGAGTAAATCAATCTGAAATCGATAACAAGCCCTGTGAATCCAAGGAAGACAAGTTCTATTCAAAGAAAAGGTCCTCTTTTGAAAAATTTATTAATAGCAAGACGGCTTATCAACGAGAGAGTTATTTAGGTTGATAAACTAAGGCTATGAGCTTTAAATGGTAATTCAGTTTCATGAAACTTGATCCTGTTTCCATAATCCTTGTTTACGAAATTAAACAAACGATGCATACCATCTGGTAGCTGTTTATTAGTCATCCAATAACAAACAGAAAAATGCAATTTTATTATCATGAAATGATTTAGTATGGTATGGTATGGTATTTGATGATCTCTATTTTGTCATGTGCTTTCAAGTAAGCAACCTACTTCTAAATGAATTGAACTCGTCCATCGATATCAGAAACAGAATTCCAATGACAACTTAACCTCGGAAATAACTGAATTTAATATAGAAGGCCATGAGCATTCCAATGACAGGGTTTATTCTATCGTCTAGTGCTATCTCTGTTTTTACACTTGTTTTCCTTTCTTTGCAGTTGTACCTTTTGCTATGCAATCGGACCCCTTTCTGTGTACCTGTTTCCCTTTCTGTGCAGTTTTTTTCCCTTCCTGCACCTTTCTTTTCTCTCTTTCTGAAACGGTTTTTGTTGTACTCTTTCTGTGCAAATGCACTCCTTTCTGTGCAATGTTACCCCTTTTTATGCAGTTGTAAACCTTTCTGTGTAGTTGTTTACCTTTTGTACAGTTGTAAAAGCAAATTTTCACATTTTTCCATTTGATACTTAAGTCTACTGTGCAATACATGCAAGGAGACTTACAATATACAAACTATCACTAGTAGAGATCATTATCGAGATGTAACTAAGAAATACTTCGAGTTTTGACATTTATGTAGACAATATATCCTAGTTTTGCGGGCACAATCTGATAAAAAAGTACTGGAACTCAAAACCTGTGCTTTATAGAAGTATGTAAAACACTGTTTATGTAAGAATGCGGTATAACAAACACGCATAAGGTTGTATAGACATTAGTTATCCTGATATGAATGGTTCGAGGAACAACAGCACTTTAAAGAATAGCTTATTTTTATGCAAAGAACATTAGTATTTATACGATTGCAGGGTTTTTCTTGGAGACTTTCTTTCGAAATTTAGTATAGACCACGACAATCACAAACATACTGAAGTCATAAGAACTTTAACTAAAGTAAAACCATGGTTAGTTATTAAGAATGGAAATTTTGAATAAAATAAAATGGAATTTTTATGTTTATTTAAAATTTCTTACGAGACCTAAAAAGCAAAATCTTTGACTTAATTGAAGGAGCTGCTTCATGATATTGTTTTGATTGCATATCTAAACTAAGATAATTATCCGATTAACCAAACGGTGTGCTTATTTACCTTTTCCAATTTTAGGGGTACGCTTATTCGGGGATGCGTATTTTTGAGGGAGAGCGCTTATCACAAATTTAACAGATGAGATTCTTGATCTAAATTGCATGTTAGAATATCAATATATGTGTTCGCCACCATTACCTGGTGGTGTGCTTAATCGAGGGGGGTGCGTTTATTACAAATTTTTGCTCGTAAGGGATGCATTTATTCCAAGGGGGTGCGGTAAATCGAATAATTACGGCATTTTAGATTCTTGTATCCCAGTAAGAGGTGTGCAACCACCAACAAAGCATTGTTACATAATAATCCAAATTTTACCCACAAATTAATACTTTTGTTGGATGTTTAAATAGAATTCCATATCATATCAAAATCAATTCTTAATATTTAACACCCTTTTCATCAAATATTTAGAAAGGTTCTTCCATGATAATGCACTTTTAAAGATCATTCTGAAGTTGCAAAGGCTCTTATGATCTTATCGCCGGAAAAGGACAAATAAATTGCCTGTCCAATCTCTTAAGAAAGAGAAATGATAACAGAACAACGCCGACGTTTTCACACAGATCGCTTGCTTTGTTGAAGTCTGGAGCGTAAATTCTATTGTCATGATAACAGCCTTCATTGAATCTTAGCTGATTCATGGATGTTCCTATTTCTCCTATTCCAATACCTTAAGCATTAAATTGTTAGTAAAACTTTACTGTACACAATTTTACGTTACACACATTTGTTAAAATTTCTTGTTTACAATCGTTGACTTGTTTAGTAAACTGGTCCAAATACCAGGTCATGAACCTGTGGACTGTGAAATAGCATAAAATTTTGGGATAGGGAATTTCACAAAAATTATAATTAGGTATGCCGCTAAGATTATTGTTAACTGCAGAGGACTTGAAAGTTGACACTTCATACGAAGGAGTGTGGATTAAGTATTGTTCACTTTCTACAAAACTCATTTTTCCTGCTTCTAAAATACGTTCTATAACAATTGGGTACAGAATCAAATATACGCAGAAACATCGTATTTGTCATTACAATCCCTTGGCATCATTATATTTTTTACAGAAGAAGTAATTTTACTTTCCCTCCGCAGATTTCCCTTCGCAATCTTAGTCGACAGGTAATGCCATGAACGAGCGACGATAAACATGGAAGCATCTTCTTCAGCAAATATTCCCTGATTCGAATGCAAATCGAATTTGCTGACGTCTAGTTTCTATTAAAGCGTAAGGGACACCATGACTGACTGACATTGATAGCGGATAACTGAGATTTTATCTACAATTAAACTGTTTCCATTGATCTGCAATGGTCGCCAATAGTCGGCGACTGTTCACAGCATGAACTTTTTCAATGAGTAAAATAACTGAATTCGTACATCAATCTCTGCTAGATTCCTCCTCGAACCTACGGCAAGTCTTCCTAAATACCAATTTATCCCTCTAAATTCAAAGTGCCAACAGCTTCCATTGATCGGTTGCTTCATGTAAAAGAGATAGATCTTGCGCCAAAGAAGCCGTAACAACAATAAATTTGAAAATTTATGAAATAAAAAACAGTTTAAAGCTTCCACATAAACTTTCGGATGTAAACTCATTAAATTCAAAGTTGAATGTTTATCAATATCAAACTTGAACGTTGACGTCAAGAAAATTGCGGATGGGGGCAACGTTGGTGGTGACAACTGGCCACCTCTATCTCAAGCAAAGTTTAATGAAGAGTCACGTAGCTGGGTCTTCCTAACTGGGGAAGGGACATTAACAAGAACGAAGTATCGATTAGGGGGCTAACTAGAAACTTTCGTAATGTGACGTTGACGTAAAGTAAAGTTGACGATGTCATCAGGGGGCACAGAACCCCCATGCCTCCCTTGGTACGTGCCTGTTTATGAATAAATAATGCATAGACTGTTCGTCTTGATGTGCAATGCGTGGTGTGTTCCGAAGTTGTTCTACCACTTGTGTCCTTTTTATCCTCATTTTTTAACATGTTTTAAGCTTAAGAGTAATCTGAACTGTTTTTATATCCTTCAAGAATATATCCAGCTCTGCATAGTAAGAATAGCAACTTCAAAATTATAATTCTATGCTATATGAGAAAATGAAAGTAAGAAACAACAGACGTTGAGACATAAAATGTTATTTTAAAAGGTTGAAATTAGTAAGCTTATAGTTTGTTCCTGTCCAATAGTACCACTTCTTTTCACTGTCGTCTTGCATTCTGTCACGCAACTAACAAGCCGATAACAATCATTACAAATACATAAACTAGATGTTTTCATCACTGTCCCCTTGCCACCGTCTCAAAAATAAATTAAAATATCATTAGCATCGCCAATGAAAAGATTTATTTATGTTACCTGCAGTGAATACAGGTTCTTTCATTACTTAGCAGTCATAATTTCTTTCATCTTTACACAGATTTGAATACTATCGGCCTCATGTTCGCCATGGGTGTCGATGTCCGCTGGTGAAAAATGAAAGCCAACTTGACGAGTGAAGTTGGGGATGTTATCAATGGAGTTGCTACAGCTAACATGTTAAATCAACATCACGTGGTTCCATGGGTATCAGGGGCGTGGGCAGCCATTTCAAACTGGGTGGGGGACTCTTATCCGAAAATCGAAATTTAACTGCAACTAGACTAATAGACTCTCTTTAATAAGGGCTATCCTCCGACAACGAGGCAAAATCTGTTCAGTTGACACACGAAAAGTTTGACACATGGACCAGGTCTAAGAGGGAGTTACTGCAACGTTGAGCAGACCAGCCATTTCCCCTTCAAACCACGTCATGATGACAAGATTTATGATGTCAAATCGTCTAGTACTTACCCTCAGTACTGATCTAAATTTAAGGTCGGATTAGTAAGAATTACGAGACTGACTCTTCGGAGGAGTGGGAAGACACGTCCCCCAGTCAAAACTGATTGGTTCTAGTTTCAAATCCTAATGGTTACAGAGGGTGTTTTTCTCTGGCATCTTCCAGCACCAATCTCTTACCTCTTAGCTGTACTCAGATGGTCAGCATTTAATCGCACTCTTATAGCATTCTTATTAAAATGAAAGGAACAACTGCCCTACGGCTTGCAGCAACAATTGGTTTACATGGATAGCAAAGTAGGAGATCATTCTTTTCGTTGGAAATTAAGGCAGTTCATAGCTGTACATGTACATGTACCTTCGGCGTCCACTAGCATGGCTCGACGTTGCAGTCAATAATTCAAAACATGACGGTGCAAATGATGGTGGTGGAAACACCAACCAAATATTATACTTATCAATATGAATCCTCTCTTACTAAAAGCTAGATAGAGGGTTTTTTAAATGCATAAACTACACTTTCTATTAAATATGTAAATTTATTCATCGAGGAAGATCTCATCTGATATTAACTTGTAAAACAACCAGTTAACTATTCATATATTTGCAATCAATTAATCTCTTTAAAAGGATAATGGATACTTCTTTTCAAACCCACCAAACAAGAAGCTCATGATTTGACCAATTCATATTCCCTGCTAGGAAGATAACATATTTGAAGAGTTGGTTGGCTCTACAAAATTTGTAGATAACCTTGAATAGCGGAATCATATGTGTACCAGAGACGCGTTTCGTTGCACTAACATCAGCCTGGTTCCGTGCAAAGAAACGCGTCTCTTGTACACATATGATTCCGCTATTCAAGGTTATCTACAAAATAATACATATAGCCCTTTTTGCCAAGATATAATTTTTTAATAAACGCATTGTCAACATGAACGTCGTTAAGTATCACCAGAAAGAGTCTACCTCTCGTTATAATGCCACCAATTAATCTCACCTTAAAGTAAACGATTGTGGAACGAGGGAAAGAGCCCTTTTTTGGCGCTAACTAGAGATATCAGGGGATTGAAATCAATTTTTAAGGGGCAGTTGCTTCCGTGCTTCCCCTAGTTACGTACCTGGCTCATACTGATTAATAAAGGAGACATGAGAAAGGCTATATTGAAAAAATTAGGACGTCAGATCATCTTAATTATCATTAAACCTTAGATTAACGTTTTTCGTTAAATTTCCTTCTCCAACCTAGGAAAGATGGCCAGAAGCGACACGATGAAGAGTCTGAGGATAGAGACAGTTACCAGTCGAAACACAGGTTGCTTTTAAAATTCATCCAGTAATGGATGGTTTCCAAACAAGAACAGCATCCTACTTCTGTTTGATATGATGATGGTTTATAAACGATACATATTACCAAAAAATATTATATAAATATATATAAATGTATGTATATATATACACATATATGCCAACAAGTATTGATACCGTTGCTAGAGAGCTCAACACAACAAGATAGAGTCTAATGCTACTAAGCAGTGATAAAAAGGAAAGCGAAATACCGCTAGGGCTTCACGTCCTATCTGAGACGTTCTTCAGAAATCTATGGTAACTGCAGTATTTCACTTTCCTTTTTTACCACTGCTTAGCAGCATTGGGCTCTACCTTGTTGTATTGAGTACCTTTTTGTATTGAGTACCTTGCTGTATTGACCACAATTTATACATATGTAGATTGTACTTGTGTGTGCATTTGTGTATGCATTTGTATATTTGATGAACAATTTAAATAATTTTTGAACATCCATACAGAAACATCCAAATATAAGCAACATACATATAGATTTAACTGATGAAAAATAATGAATCTGACAAAGATGTAAAGGTGCATTCCACATTACAGCATTCGTCATCTGCCTAGGTAAATACAACAATACATTCTATATTAAAGAAAATAAGTGACACCACTAACGCAGATATCGGGGGGGGGGGGCAGTGCGTTTGTTTTAAGAGCAACTAATCCTTAGAATTCAACCCCTTTTTTAACATTAAAGTACCTTCATATTCAAGGATGGGTATTTAGTTTTGTTTACCACTTCTTCTGATGTATGCCGGCCCAACACGTACATCCCTTTGATCTAATATCGGAATATTCTGATCACTAAATTGTTTGTCACCTGATCAAGAAATTTTTCCGTCGTCGTATTTCATATTGTCTGTAGCTACAGGTTTTTGTTGAAAATAAAAACATAAATATATATATCTAGAAACATAGATGTGTTAAATATCCCATCCTCTGAAAGCCCCTTGGTTGCCAGCCTGTTTTCTCTCATAACTAGTTTGTGTATTAGAATGACCGTTAAATAAACTGTCAGCTCAAATCTGTTGTCAAGTACTTATCTCTTGATACTGTCCGGTAATTTAATTTCCTAATCAGATCTTCTTATCAAGATAAAGGGGTCTTAATTTCTGCTAAAATCCTACTTGAAAGGTAATACGATTGATTTTTAATTTGGCTGCCCTCAAGTATAAAGTAAACTCATTTCGTGACAAGAATAAGTTAAGACGTGATCAGAAACACATAACGGCATAAAGCCTCAGAAATACTATCAAATACTTAGCAATAAATGAAAGTAGAAACAAGGGCTGACACTAAATCTTTCCGAACTTGAGATTTGATTTACCATTTTGAGATTGGATTTATAACAGAAATGAGCTATACGGAACGAAATTCTCATCAAATGCTTTCGTCGGACACGCAGATATTTGCCCCCTCCACCCCCACCCTTACTTCCATCAACAATATGGTCACCACTTTTTGTTACTTCTGTTTTAGTAGTAAGCCTAAAGGTGATAATAACAGTAGTAATAATAATGACAATAATCTGCGGCAAATGTCATATATAGGTTGAAGTGACAAAGATAGGTAAAAGAGGAACGTGCCTTAATAAGATCCCCAAATTTTCAGTAGTGACACCGTCTCTCAGCCCCTACCTTCCCCTAACTATGCAATTCATAGAAGGTACTCAAAGATCATATGACAGCCCTTCAAACACCACTGCGTATCCTTCCACAACTACTAAAATAAGCGACTTTATTATCACCACTTCAGCACGTCTTGCTGGCAAGGCGCCAAAACAGAACTTCATTATTTCCCCAAGTCACAACTATGGTACTTATTCCAATTACCATCAGGTGGCTGTATAGAAAAACGTGATTCTAACGAACGCTTGTAAATGCGAGCGTCACTGGAATGCATATTTTAACTTTCCCCTATTAAGTTAAACTAGTCAGATTCGCTTATTTGATAAACGATCAGCAATAATCTAAAAAAAAGCACAAAAAAATTTAAGCCAAGTCATCCACTTGTTGAATCAGTCTGCAAATCAAAACTCGTGTCCATCTTATTGTACACTTTAAAAGTTCTGTCTAAATTTAGCCAGTAATTAGAAGATTTGCGCAATTATAAAATTAAAAAATGTTACAGTGCGCCTTGCTGATCTAATGAGACTTTGATTTGCAGGTTATGAACCCTTGGTTGCTTTAAAGGAGATGAAGTGCCTGAGTCAGTCATGCAGCTAACAAACCTTGCGGTCTCATGCCCTAGTTAACAAATCTTCTCACTTTGTTATGAGATTGACTATTTGATAAGGTTTAATTTCCAAATAAATTAAGGGTAAACAAATCATTTTGGAGAAAGTCATTAAGAGATATAGGGGCCTAGACATCAAATGGTCAAGAGGTCAATCATGATGTTTTTCAATTTGGTTTCAAACTAATCCTGACGTGGCGAAGTGTGTCCTGAGAACTATTTATTTAAAATCTATTCACAGTTAAATGATGACAAAAATTCACATTAGCAGAATAGCATCTGTGATTCATTAAAGCTGAAAATGAAATCCAATGTTTTCAGAGTTAAAAAGTTTCAATTGTTAGTTTTAAAACAGGCAAGCATATAGGCACCTTCATTTATTGAGTAGTTTGCGGAAATGTGTCCTTTTTGACAATAGATATTCATCCATCTGTTATGTTTGCATTCTGTCGGTACAATCAAGGGTGACAATATAGGAAGAAGCTTTTATCCAGAAAACAACCCTAAGACCAGGCCATGTCATTTGTTAGGGCTCTTAACTATGGATTATAAAAGGAATTTGCCTTTGCAAGCTTACAAGCATGTAAGAAGGCACGTCTTCTTCATTCCGGAATCCCGTTTGTCCAGGTCATCTGCACCTAGTCTATTTTACAAATGGCACTGGTAAACCCATTCGTAACTGGGTTAGCTTTATCAGTTATCAATTGATCACATGTCATCCACTCCCCCCAAGGTTACTCAAAGAGACCAACTAGGAACACGTTTCATTCATAACAGCTGCCAACCCATAAAATAGTAAATTGGATAAATATAGATCGGCCACATGGGTGCCGAAATTTGATATAACGAAGGAAAGAGCAATAGAATCTAACCCTTAGGATAGATAACTGACCTTGATGCTTCCTTGGGGACAAAAGAATTATTTGAAAGTTCTGGAAAGCCACCGTTGTCCAGTGGTTATGAGGCCTTTATTATTATCCGATGATAGTGGCATCCAGCCCCGGCCATGGATTTCGACCTGTGATTCAGGAGTTGTGAGTTCGTGCCCCGTGTCCATTAGATCGACCTTCTGTTCTGAAGATGGGCATTTCACTTCTATTCCCCGTTATGACCGACAACTAGTTTTGAAGGCCACTGGTATTTCTCTTCGTCTGCTTATCTCAGCAAACTGATCTTTTCACAGTGACTTCATACGCGAAAACATCAATTAGAAACTCTGGCCGACTCTGACAAAAATAACTTAAGACCAGATTACGAAAATTTTGCGTCAAAATCAAAGCGGTCACTAAATTTGCTGCTATGCAACAACATTACGGTAGACAAAAGGCAGTGAAATCGTTCTTTTTCTTACCTTCTATCATAATTAATTATAGAAAAGCATGGTATCATCGCAAGCTGCCAAGGTGGTGATTTCAGATTAAATGGAAAACAGTGAGTTCATAAAGTAAGTATCAGCCATATCCAATTTGCTTTTCAAATCAAATAGATAACCCATCAGTTGCATGATGTGTCTAAAGCACATAATTGCTCAATACACAAACTAGAAAGCATAAATACTTATGTGTTTTTCATAAATCAGTTCAAAGAAGATTTGTAGGATGCTAGACTCAATAAAATTGGGCAAATCGTTCCTATTTTTAAAAAAGAAACTTTATCAGCTCTTTAAATGGATAATATTTAATCGTACATCAGCGGTTAAAGACGGCTTCTCAGGATTCTCAACGACCTATTTCTATTTTAACCTGATTAATACAAGTTGTATTCCTATTGCGAGCAAAAAACAAGCTTAATGGATCCTAAGGTCTTAACACACGTAACAGCACTCTGCATACAGCTTTGAATAAAACCATTTGGTTTGTATATCACTTCAATATGGACTGCTGTTTGTAAATCTAGTCTTATGCACGACCTGGAAATAGCTGAGTATTTGGAATTCTCCTACGAAAAAAGCCAGACCTCCGCCGTATATTATTCCAAACGCTAAAAACATAAAAACTAGAGAGTAAAATTGAAATAACCTAGACTACTTTCTTAAGATGCCCATTGATAGTATTTTTATTATCTCAGATTCAAGTTTCAATAAGGATTAACGGACTGATTTTATAAGTATTCATAGCTGGTACTGGCGGAGTTTAAAACCTAAATCGTTAACCAAAATCGACGAAAACGTTTTGAGAATGGATGACGGGAGACAATATGTTATAATGGAAGACGTAATGCAAACTAGTCTTGCAAGTCTCCATTATTCAGTCAATGTGTACAGTTTAATATCAGACAATATGTTTGTATATATTGCAAATATCTATAAATATATTTAAGTTTTATTTTTGCGAGAATGTAATTTATGCTTGTTCCTTTAGAAAAAGTGAGACGTATGTCTGCATACATGACTCGGTAAACGTAACCCGTTACATTCCCTCGATTAGCCCAGCAGCAGGTGAAGACATGTTTATCCAACTGTCAAAGATTTTGGCTCTTTAAGTCCTTACATGTAAATTATTACAGGCAATATTCTCGGAATATTTCACTTACCTTCTTGTCTGAATAAAACGAGTCTTGTAGAAACAGCAGAAAGCTTGACGCCATATCAGTCCAAATGTGCTGTTAGTGCTTTCCTGCAAGTTAAACCTGAAAAAGCGGAATCCAGTATATCGGTGAAGATTAAACGATCTAAGGTAACCCGTACGATGTCTGTAGCCCTATTTGCATTCTACTAAAAGAGACAAAAAGACCAGCTGTATTGATCCCACTGCAAGGACGGGGGTGCCTTCGATCTGATATCATTCAAAATCTGCCATACGTTCTCTCATTTAAAGACGTTTCTTGTTTCCTTATTGTTTGTACACCACATTGCATGAGAAATTAGAAAGGATACTATCAAATGCCTTGTTGCGGAGAGTATTGAAGTTTCGTAAAAAGCAGACATGTCGTGTTTCGTATAGTAGCGTATAAAGATTCCTTTGCCTACAGACAATAGCGAACGCTCAGAAAACCTTGTTCTTACCTCATAGTTAGTATTTCCCTTCCACTGTAAGAGGATATTTGCATTGTTTTTAGATGACATGAATAGTTGATGAAAACATCAATGAATCCACAATCAATTATTCAGTCGCTATAATTTAGTCAGGGTATTACTTTATTGAGGTGATTTGTTGAATTTGCCAACTGCATGAAAGAGAGTTGGTGCATTGTAGAAGAGATCATACAATTACAACCAATGCAAGGCTAACTAGCTATTGTAGATCGACTCTAAGAGGTTCATGGATTATGGAGAAAATAAAATGATAGATGCTAGCGCGCAAACTTCTTGGTGTTATCAAAGAAAACAAAACGTCTTTATTGGTGTGAAACTAGCACACGATAAAGTCTGCACGACAGTTGTAACACAATTTTTACAGTGACAAAAAAATTGACATGCAAGTAAAAGTGATACTCATTTATTGTAAAAGATGTCACAACTACTTAGTTGTAGTCGTAGTGGTGGTGATAGTCGTAGTAGTAGTAGTAGTAGTAGTAGTAGTAGTAGTAGTAGTAGTAGTAGTAGTAGTAGTAGTAGTAGTTGTAGTAGT
>JAAAKL020010070.1:0-14636 GCA_010016065.2 Carybdea cf. marsupialis auct. non (Linnaeus, 1758)
ACTCACAAGATATCAGGTGTGTTATGACTTGTGGGCCTTCTAGTCCTACCCCCCCCCCCCATTTTGGGATAGTGTTGACAAATAAAACGTGAAATAAGAAATAATACAGTTGAATGCAAGGAGCAATGCAACGCTACCTATACTGAAGGTGGAAGGATATCCTTGATTTATTTTCAAAAATGTTATTGAAGCTCCTCTGGATCGGTAGCTCGACACTGTTTGGACGAAGGGTTTGACTATCAAGATTACAAAGAAGGAAAGTCTCCGCAATTGGGACAACGTGAGGGGCATAACGTTGCTTTCTGTATAATCACAAGTCTTTCGTGACGTGCTTTAAAATTGGTTCAACAGCCGATGACAAACAAGCTAAACCAAGAGCAAGTCGTGGATGCATTGATGACATACTCTTACTGCATAATACACTTGAGTACGGCGTCGACTGGGACAGTCCTAAAGTCGTAAACATGTGACTTTGCCGGAGCCTCACCTAACGTATCCTTGAGTTGTGATTTCTGTCCCGGTTGCAAGTGACCCCAAGCCCAGCCAGATCAAATATGGATAGCCTGCATTCTATTTCGCTTACTTCATGTGTTATTTGACGTACATATAATGTGTGGCACGACACATTTACGGTAAGAAGTGAAGCCAATTACTGTCATTAGGAGACTTTTAGCTGTTCTGCATTTGAATTATGTGTAAAGTTGGAAAGTAGGACTATTGTGGCCAAGTGGCTTTCATGATAACCAGTAAATGAAGAGGTCAGTTATAGGAAAGATAGCACCTATGAACATTCATAGCTAGCGTGAGTTTTAGTATTTCAAAGTCTCTACAGACTGAGAAACTATCAAAATTATGCAAGTTTATAGGTAACAGCTTAGTCTGAATTTGTCTGTCGTTAATGAGTTAGGGGGTCATTCGGAGGTACGAGTTATTCTCTGTCGATACTTTGCTAACATGACTTCTACAGCATTTCTCGGCAACCACTCAATCTGCGTTTATCTGTCACTAAAAATTTCTTTGACATTCTTTGGAGGTACATATTAATTTTTGTAGACTTGATTTCGACAGACTTTCTTAGACAACGATTCAAAAATTCTAAAAATTTGTACTTCCCTCAATAGATTTAATATGGAAATAATTTAGCTTCTACTTCGTAAAGTTTTACACATATACCTTCTCATTCAAGAAAGTAGTTTGTGTTTATTTAATGCCATTTTCATCATTTTCCAGAATCTGTCAAATGTTCGGAAACAAGATAAGTACTCGCTGATGGTGACTGGTGACAGAAAAATGTCTCGTTGATTGCTCTCTATATAGTAAGTTACAAACATTAGGCAGTGGGACATGTAGGCTTCCTGCGGCGTCATGCAAAGGAATCTCCAGATAATAGTCGCATAAGACACAAGCAATAGTTAAGCAACATTTTGGGCTTTAAATATTTGGATTACCCTTGTGAACTACAGCCTGGAAATGAAAGTAAGAGTTGACTATAAAAGAAAGGTGAAGAGAGAATCCATTATAACGTGGAATTTTTGTTCATGAGTACACCATGTAGAACCTAAAATCACGATTTGATTATATTCGCGACAGTTTTTATTTGTATTATGGAAAAACATTCTCCACCTTGTCACTGCAAGGCCCCGGGATAGACGTAGTACTCTTAAAAGTAGCGGCCTTGATTCTAAGACGTTATTACATCATAAATTGGTATGACTTGCACGATTGCCATACAAATTTCTGAAACTACATAAATTAAAGGAATATTTTATCTCTGCACATAAACGTTGAACCACTGAGAACAATTTAAAACTCAAAAAGGTTGGACACAGAACCTGAAAAGTCAAGTTGTTACCGTTTGAAGCTTCAATCATCTAAGTACGGTAAAGACTTTATATAGGATAAGATAAACCATTTGTTCCCAAACTGGTAAAAGTTTCCATTGTTCCACATCTTAAAGTGGAATATTTATTTGAATGTCAATCACAGCCGCCATAGCCTGGTGGATCAGTTCCTTGCCTTAAGAGAATCAGGGTTGGTATGATATAAGGGCCATTCATGACGTCGGGAAAGGCATACGGTCTTAAAGTGCTCTATTTAACAAGTCCCATGTATCTGGACACCCTGCTAGCCCCTGTAAATGCTAGTGCACGGCGTTAAAACCGTATCATGGACATCATCATCATCAACAACACCATAATCATCATCAATACCATTATCATCATCCTCATCATCCTCATCATCCTCATCATCCTCATCGTCATCAAAACCATGAAGGGAAAATGCGATGCCTCTTTTGGAATTACAAAGAATTACAGTTCAGGTTTGGAAGACTTAATGATTGTAGTAATTTACAATTTCATGCTGTGAACACTTGCTCTCATTCGTTGATGGAAGAATTCTGATATTATTGATATTTTACGTCTCTGTATACCTGTATTATTAAGATTAATTATGATAATTCAGACTTGAAATAAGGAAATAAGGAGAAGAAGTGTCATCATGCTGTATCAAAGAAGGGAGATAACCAACTAAATTGGTAACCACTGAACTCAACTACTGCGTGACAATTGATCTAGTCGGAGCCAATATTACGTATACTATGATTATTTACAGCAATCTGACGTCATCATTATCAAGTCTGGACGAGATCACCTATGACATTATAACATTTAACAATGCAACTTTGTTCAAATGTTTTAAAAATTGCCATTCCTTTATCATGGCTTGCAGTATTGTTTCAGAACCCTATATCGTTACCAAAGATTTAGACTAACTTCATCATACAAAGGCATATGTCAAGATGCAAATAAAACAACCCTACAATTATGAACCCATCGTACGTGAACTGAGGCCATTGAGCTTCCGACTCTTAGATATTTAGCAAAGTATTATGTGACAATACGGACATTTTAAGAATCGTTATTTGCAAATATGATTAATTCTGACGTTTTCTTGTATTGGTTAGAACTTTTCGCATGTTAATAGCAACGACTCTGACACGATTCAAGACACGATTCTGAAGACACAGGGAGCTAAGAAGAGATCCAGGATCGATAAACACCTGCTTGAAAACCTATAAATGACTTCCCCCAGCCACTTGCAAAAATTATCAATGCTTGCCTTCAAGACTAACTTTTCCATCCCCATTTGCATCTGCTGCCTTGATCATTGCTTTTACTTCTCTCTTTGAAACTTTCTGCCCGACACTTTTCATCATGTCTTTTAATTCTTTAGCACTAATATATCCATCTCCATTTTTATCAATAGCACGAAAAGCCTCCTCGACTTCTTGTTCTACTTCTCCTGTGAGAATTCCCTTGTTGTGAGACATCATGGATACGAACTCGTTGTAGTCGACGAAACCATCTCCTGAAAATAGCCAAACCATACAACAATCACAAAGGCATCCCATTTTTATTACAGCACTTACATACTCATTCTTCTATTTTATAAATATATAAAGTTCGGATATATATATTAGTCGGATGATACCTTCATTACCAAAGTGATAATCTTTATCATTTCAATTTTTCAATTTGATTTCTGTTGTCAAAAGATCTTTTCAATAATTGTACTTATGTCACAATTATGTTGAAAGTCTGCATGAACTATTTTCAAAATATCAAAAATTACACACTAATACGGCAAAGATCCAAAATTTTTACCACGAAATTTGGTCATACATATAACATAGATCAGGTGAGTCATATCAGTATAGAGAGTTACTATGGACTGTGAGTTCAGAGGAGGTCTTATCTCTGGAAGCCATTGTTGTATATACTTCATTTTAATGTCAAGCAAATCATTGGAAGGGAACAGGGCAGCATTTTGCTCTATGGCTCTTTCTCTCTTGTTTATTAGATGTTTTGCCATCCTTGGTTTTACCAATCATTATAGATTGATAGAGTTGACGAAGGTGAGAATCAGCAGGGCATCAGTTATTGTTATATGAAATGCATGGTTTCTTTTGTGGGATGTTTTTAGTATTGCCTGTTTTCATAGCTTAGAGTTTTTGAAACTCACAGCCTAAAAATACCATAAAAATGTTAAGTATCCGGTTCGTTAAACGTGCTAAACGTTTTCGCCAGACACTGGTCACAGCAATAGTCTGGATTAGCAACAGCAATAGTCTGGATTAGCAACAGCAATAGTCTGGATTAGCAACAGCAATAGTCTGGATTAATCTCAAATTTCACATGTCAATGTGACAGCGAGTGTGTAGGGCATACGTCACAGAGATTGCTGGAAAGGATCGAGCAACATGTGTCGCTCCCCCGTAAGCAAAAGTAATAGGACATGGAAAATTAACCTAGTTGTGCTTTTCAAATCTAACCCTGTATCCCCGAAAATTCTTCATCAATCGGCCAACATCTGATTGAAACAAGTCTTGTGCCGACAATTATCATGAGGATTCAATTAAGGTATTAGCAAAAGCACACTCTCCATTTTGATCTTGCAGCTTTGGAAACTACACTTATCAAGACAAAAAAGCTTGTGCTTTGTTGGGATAAAAAATTTGTTTACAACTTATGTATTTTCAACAACGCGTATGATCGAAAACTTGTCACTCATGCAGGTGTTATTTGCATCAACGTGTTCTAATCCTCTTGTTTCATACAGATGTTACGCAAAATTGATCTGCCCTAATTCCAGACGATTGCTGTGACCAGTATTTAGAGAAACGTTTAGCAATACCAATAAGATACATAACGGAAGTTTAAGTTCTGTCGCAATAATATCTCAACCCCTGTTTGACCCTCAGTAGTCTTGCGATCTTTTCTTCTAGAAATTGTGTGCCTATGATTTTCAAGCGTCTCTGTCTTAGCGAGCCAATAGTAAACGAACAGTTGTATATCATATGTTACCTGTAAGTGTAACATTTTTGAAGTATATAATTGTCTACATGACATAGTCAGGCTACAAATGTCCTTTATTTTGTATCTCTCCCCTTGTTTACTCTTGAAATGACGGTTTCTTTTTAATAGGGAAAGTCGGTTTAACGTTTTCAACTTATTTACCCAACCTTGATGTCTGAGTTCTTTTGGAAAAGTAAGCGTTTTAAAATTGACTTGAACAACTTGTTTCTACTTGTTTCTCTTTCTATAATGATAACTATACGACGTGAACAACTTGTTTCTATTACAAAAAGGAAGTTATAGAATGCCGAAGTAAGGGTAGATTGTGTAATGACAAAACTCATGTACTTCGCTCTGTTGAAAGAAAACCTAATTCAAGGTACCGCTTGGGAAAATACTTTATTCAAGACGCAGATTTTTGTCTAAAGTACACGATCCAACGAACGTACAACTGTGATGTTCATTGACCATCGTTTTCTCCAGCCAATGTCTGCAATTATTTCAAAGTCTAAAGTAATAGAATAATAAACAAATCACGAATGAGAAGGTGAGGTACCTGTGACTTAAAATCCTAGTACCAAAATCATTTCTTAATTGGTTTTTGTGGTTCGGATTAATATTGTGTCTCTAGCGCTAAGATAATATTTTTGTGTAACGGTAATTTCCCTCTTTACTCGTTGTGTTACCGTTTGCTTCTGTTTTTGGTATATGTCCAACCATGTTAAACTCATATGCTGATCATGTGTGATGTTGCTTTTGTATGATCCTCTATCATGTGTATCTGCAGTACTTTTCTGTTTCTCTATATTTATCTGCCTTGTGCACACCTGAAGGCTGTTGGAATTTCTCTAGTGTTTGTTTCGTTTCGGATTTTAAGAACCGGTTTTAACTAAGCTGTACCGTTACACTCGTTCTTGGTGTCGCGGATTGGAAGATATGACCGTACTACATCATTCTATGATAAGAGGAGATGCTAATTAGTTATTATAGCTGGATCGTCTAAACGTAAACATTCTTAACACGCATTTCAGACCGGGTCCGAATACCGGTTCTGACATATTCCCTTTTCTGTAGCATCTAGTTTAAACGTCTTATTTTCAAATCTTCTCTTCTCGATAACAATTTTATTTTATGTAACATACACTTTACAACGCTAGTATTGATACTTTAAGTTGCTATTTATCATAAAGCCGAAAGGTTTATATCTAAGGATTTGTAAATTTCTAATTGATGTAACAATACACCGAATCTTTTCATTTCACATAAATACGGTTTCATCTCCAGCTCAATAGTAGCCCTACGTCGTTCCTTCCTTATCAATTAGTGTCATGAATTGTTAACTCTAGAATGGAATGCTCCTTTTACGTTACTACCCAATGGGGCTAACGTATAAGAGACTTCTTTTCAATACCTCACACCCATGCAATTTAAGTATATCAGGTACCACCCCTTATCATATCAGACAATATGATGTGACATTTTGCTATACTCTGCATTTCATACCGATTTTACCCTGTTATGCAAGGCTAACCAGACCACTCGACTTAATTTCTCTTCTTATCACATCTGAATACTCTTTACGACTACGTTAGGTGTGAACAGCTGACATTCTAAGTAGTATATTTTACAAGTTAATTAAATGGCAAACCAGAAAACGAGCCACGGTATTACACATTCCCTTTAAGAACATGTCCTACATAGCTGTATATAAATAGCTGACTCTAATACAAATGAACAAACAGTCAAAGGCATTTCCATAGGAAGCCACATGTGTTTTAGTTATGTGGGTGGCTTTGACAGTAACCGTATCAGGTGCAAATGAATTGGAAGTGTGTGCTCTTCTATTCGAATCGGCTAGTTTCGTTGTGTATAACAAAGCCACTATCGGTCTTGTGGTATGCTCCCAATAATGAAAGCAGAGACAGAGGAAGCCTAGCTTTAGGATATCGGTTTCACGAGGACAGCCTTCTGACGTTGGATTGTGGATTGTGGCAAATAAATGTATTTTCTAGCGATAATCCGTTGTTGTGCGTGGTCGGATATCGGCTTTACTTAGTTGTAAGGTGTTTTATGCTCTGCCCGAATATGATGTCGCCATGGGATTGACGGTGAAGAGAGTAAAAAAAATGGAGCCAACAAAAAATCATTCATAAAATAGGAAGCTTTTGTAGATTTTCCCTTCACCATAGAGGTGGAAATAGAAAGAGTGTTTTCCAAGTTATCCCGCAAATTGTGTTTTCACTAACCGAACATTTCCAATTTTTAATGCCTTCAAAATTTTACACTTTGGGAAAACAAAGCAAATTAGTTCATAAAAATAGACAACTCGCTAATAGAATAGGATGATTGAGGACAAACGTCCTTTTTAAATCATACAAACAAAGTGGAAAAACAGTTTTATGTGAACAAACAGATGGAAAAGTAGAGAATCCGAATTACAGATATACTTTAATTACATTTTAAAGCATGATTGAACGAATAGTTTCTTGTTTATCTTATCAAGAGAATGGAGAAGTTGAGAGTGCCAAGCGATTCTACACAACACAAAACTTTTTTGTAAAAAAAGCAAGAGCTTTAATTACTATAACAATTTATACATCTCGAGGGGGCGAAGCTGTTTCTCCACTATTGCAAAAGTATTTGGTCGTTTTAAACAATCTGACAATAATATCTTATCAACGTTGTTTAAATTGTCTCTTCATATTATGACGTTCTTTTTAGCATTCAAGCAGACATTAGGGAATTTTAAAATGTGTATGAAATTCTATGAAATGACGATAAGAAACAAAACTGGGTTGTACTCATCGCCAATTCGTAAAGTTATAGTTATAACTGATAGATAGTTATAACTGATATTGAGAGTGAAGGCAGGTGAAACGTAATTAAAGAGGAGAAATGTGAATAGGCTATTGATCTTGTGAATGACGTCAAAACAACTTTTGCTTTGTAAGTATCTAGGTACCATGGCACTCCCCCTCAAAATTTGCCTTTCCTGAACTGACGTATGATATATTCGGTATGTTGTTGATGATTTAGTTATTAACCCAGTATTTTGATAGGAAGATCCTTAATAGATGCAATTAGTTCAACGTTAGGACGTAGGAAGGAATGGATGTAGGAATAGGTCAGTTCAAGCACCAAATACACAAGCAAGGGAGCACCATTGCATTGAGTTATTCTCTTGTAACATCGTACGGGCGAGTGCAGTTGGTCATGTTTTATTCTAAAGAAAGAAACGTGTTTATCATATTCAATTTGCCATAACTTACCGTCTAGATCTACTTCTTTAATCATCTCCATCAGGTCCTTTGCACTTGGAGAGTATCCAAGAGATTTCATGACTGAGTTGAGCTCTTCGCGAGAAATAAGACCATCGCCGTTTTTGTCGAAGATGGTGAAAGCCTCTTTAAGGTCTAGAAGAATTCAAACAAAATGTAGTATCAGCGTTTAAAACAAAACCTTTAACATTAAAATAATTTTCAACTGTTATCAATTATAGTAGAGAAGTTTTAGCAATATTTTCTGAGACTTGATTACTAGCTACCCCACCCGGAAATGCAAGGGCCTGGGAAGCTGTCGTTTGTTTATATTGCTGCCAATGAGTAAATTTCGAAAGCATTGATATTACACTGAGTTCAACTAATGAATTAACAAGTTTTGAAAGGGTAGGAGAATAATTTAAGAATAGGTAGAATCGATAGGTTTAATTGCGTACTGGACATAGAATTTGAGTTTCTTGGCCTCACCATTAGACCCAGATAGACTTATTGCGCAGCAGTCTCATTTTAAACCGTATCCCGTTGATACTTTGAGCATTGGGTATCACCATTCCATTTCAAAGCATCCTCAACCTTTATAGGCTGACTTGATAATCTGTCATTGGATACCCGATGCGTACCTCCCTTGACTTGTGACTTGTTTTCGGTGGTGTTTCTACAGGGTTTACGAAGCAAAAAAGTGTTGTATTGACTAAGTGAAGAAGCAAAGGATCATCCACTCACGCCATTAATCAGAGTTTGTGAGGTAAACTTGTAATGTTTCTTCAGCCAAACTTTTCTGATATGCCGTAGGTGTCAAATACACAGTTAACATAAAACGTTGCTTTACATATAATGTCATGTACCTACCATCAACGACCTTTTTGAAATTGGACAAGAGTTTAAGACTGCAAACTGATAGAGAAAGTCACTCATCAGAAAGCTCTTGTTGCCAGTGTGTATTGTTCTGATGCATGTATTGGGGGGTTGAAATCATACAGTTGAGATAAGGCAAGCTGTAGAAAGATATTCAGTTCCTTCTTCTCCTCATCTTCTCCGCATTATAAATCATCAACATCATATGAGGCGTCATCATTAATGTACAACATCGAAACAGAATATTATGACATATATATTTGAATTGTGCTAACGATTCAAAAATTTTAACATCAAACATCAGCAAACATGTTGTTAAATTATATGGCAAAGTGATATGTGACATCATTTAGTTGTTAAGACTGGGGGCTGAATTACAATGTAGCCGTTTGCTCGTCAATATTAAACAACAAAATAAATCAGGTTAGTTGCACTGCAACCACTTAAGATATCACTTCACATGAAATAGAACCAACATGCAAAATGTAGTTTGAGCATTGGTGGAAACTCTCCGGCTAAGAATCATGAAGCTTGGGAGGCGACACGTGATTTTGAATATATATTTAGTCGAGCAGCGTAGCAAGTCGTATTATCATAAGAAAACGACATTTACAGGGCAGCAAATGCTCTGTTTACGTCTCTAATACAGGGGATTTGCAACTGCTTTATCAGAAACTGTTAACATTTGCCACCTACGCCTTTCGCGTTGTTGATTTATTGTCAGAAGCAATGTTGGCAGTACGAGGGCCATGCTGAGCTCTGTTGCGATTTGTAGAGAGTGATTGGTTTTAGTTTTGGGCTGGTATGTTGGGCTCATGGTGCTTTGGTCGTGAGTAACGCTGTTACTAATGTGAAGCGTTGGTCTTAGAAAAAACACTTTCATCAGCTTTCTATTGTATAGCAGAGGATCAAAATTCGAGATGTGACCACAGTTGGTAACCTTGATGGCTTGTTATATGTCCAACTAAAGTCCTTCATGTGGTTTTGAAACAAAGAGGATCGTTTGCAAGGCTTTCTTTCTTACATTTGATAAGATATCAATCTATAATTCTTCAGCTATTTTTCCCCAAAAGATGAATGATTTTTGAAATTCTATTTGATTGCCGAATGAAAATGCCAATATATATACCTGAGCTGATATTATTTCGTGAACGTCTTTTATTATTTATGTCATTCTAATTATTTGCTTGTTATTTCACTCGATTTCGTAAGAACGTAAGGCAATCTTTCTAGATGCGATCATTTTTGATGTTCATGAGGTAGCTTCTGATTTCTTGTTTGCCTTCTTGAAAGTCCCATCATAATTTTATTGCCCCTTTATTACATTCCGGACTAAAGAGTATTATTTTATATGATAAAAGCTGTGTAAGATGTACATTGTCCTTTTAATAAACCAAAGACTATCCTTTCATTCCAAGAAGTGATATTTGAATCATTTCCAGCCTCGCTATGAATCCCTGCACTGACAATAATCTCTGTGATTGTCCATCCGTGTTTTTTCTTTAAATATAAAGCTGTTGATAAATCACGTATTTTACAGCACAAAATCAACACCCGAATATTGATATTTTAAGAAAATGGATATGAAATTCAATGGCCATGTGTTATAGATGTAAGGGATAGAAGGTAGAGTCAGATTAGATTGTCAAGATTGGAATCCAATAGAATGAGCTACATTAGAAATTATAGCAAAACGAAAAGCATTTAGGTATACAAAAAATACACAAGTTGATGGGTAAGCACAGTTGAACCTTTATTGTGATTCTGAACTATGCACCAATGCACTATGGATCGTAGCAAGACACATTCGCACAATGTAAACAAGGGGTCATTTAGGTACATTGCTGTTACGAAATACCGAAAATGTATTGGTATCGATAGTATTAAAATGTTTTCGCTTTTTCGTGCAGTTTTACAATGCGGTTAGTGACGATGTGTATTTTTGAGATTGATGCAGTGAACTGAAACTTATGAAATTGAACACTTTTCTCTGAATCGACCATGCACAATAGTCGAATTTCGTCTTCGAGTTTATTCCTATTTAAAGGTATACTTCAGATCTCGTCGTGATGCTCACTAATCTTAAATATACTTTTATATTAAGTATGCTCTTTTCCTTGACCGATCATCTGCGCTCTCGAAACAATACTGTTACAAATAGACTACTTGTTAGGATAAGCTGAATACTAGTTCATAATTGCAAGAATACTACGTTAAGTTTGAGGGTTCACAAAAGGTGCGTTGGAGTGAAGAGATAGAAGAGTCCTCGAGAACAGAGAATCACAGTTTACTGACGTGAACTCAAAATACGACTTATATAACACATGTAGACTCATTTTCTTCTTTTTTTCAAATTTCATCCTGCTCAAGGCCAAAGCTATCACTAGGAACGGGATTATTTTCCCCCTTCTACCCATGTTATTCATACTCTCTATAGTTTAAGTCCCCTCTCTGTCCTATCTCTCGAAACATAGTTTCCAACTTCACGAGAGCAGATGACCGAGCATAATACTTCCGGGATCGTGGCAGGCAAGCTCAGGGTCGGTTCGAACTCTTGACTCTCGGATTGTGAGTCTGACACTCTACCACTATGCAACCACTAGGTGCATAGATTAGAAATGTATATACAAGAAATAAGCTACATGGATAGGACACTCAAAAACGTGCTAGTAGTTGCGATAGGAAGCAAATGTTATGATAACTGTGGTAACAGTACTTGTACTTCCCTGCAAGAGGTAATCTCCACTGAAATGCCATGTTTATATGTGTTTTGAATTGAAGTGTTTACTACTGAAAGTCCTAGATCTATGGCGTATTACTGTAAATTGTATAGGATTTTGCCGTGCATGGTAAACGAAAGCATAAGAAACACAAGTCGATGTTATTATGATTTACCTGACGTAGTCAAATGCCTTTTACATCAAGTGACTCTAATATTCAAACAGCACCTTAGCTGCGGCAAATTATCTTTTAAATACTCGAACTTAAGGGCCATTGTCAATGCAGTCACGTCTAGAACTACTTTGGACTTCATACCTCATCAAAGGAAAAGTCCTAGACTTTTCGGATGATCTACACTTGAAAGGTGTTAGCGTATGTATGCAGAGATACCATTTCTTGACTGAGAAATGGGAGGAAATATTCCTAATATTAAGATATCTTTACTTCGTTGGCAAAGACATTGTTACAACTTTACTGAGATGTTAAAAAAAGATTGGCCGTTACCTCTTGAAGAATCGTCGTCAAATTTCCCATCCTGTAAATGGATAGCGAAAAATAAGAATTAAATCAATACAAGCAAATATATTGAAAGAGATAGGAAAGATAGCGGAGATTTTTAGAAGTTTTTAGCAATTGTCAAAATACTATGTCAAAAGATGTCAAAATACTATGGGTAGTTGTCAAGGAGATTCACAGTAACCAAGTAATATATAATACGTCTGGCAAAACTACTATAACAATATATCAATATTTTTAAATCTGATTAACGTTAAAAGGTAAATTACGAGTAAGTTAACTCAAAGTTAGGTTAGTTATTAAAGGTAATTTATAGGAATCAAACGTACAAGGTTACTTGCTCAAGCATATAATCTTATTCACTACCAGTCATGGAAAATGCTACATTTCTAATATCCAGTTTTTTTGTATTACAAAGGAGCATCTCTGTCTGCCACCTTTCATTTGTACAACATTAGTATAACCAGCATAAATTTATGTGGGCAAATGTAACTTGACCCCCATTAATGTTCTCTTGGGGGCTGATGTAAGACTGTGGGCGTGGTAAAGGAGTGGTCTACGCAATCTCTGTTAGTTAGTGTTCTATCTAAAAATGTAATGTGAGAAATTTGATTTCCCAGTGTTTGTAGATTTATTTCTTTTCATATGGCACTTTATTAGGTACAGCTAAAGGCAATGTTAACAATAGAGCCTTTTGAGATTGCATTTTGTGATATTTTACCATCGACATATTAGGGCGCTTTATACGTCTATGTATTACACACCAAATACAAGTAATTCGCATTCACTCTTCTAGATGTGGACCAGGGTAAGCAGTGATACATTGGCTAACGAATTTGGAATTATAGGTAAAAACAAGCAACAGTCCAGATAATTTTATCTAACATGTAAACCTGTTGCTTTTATTCAATTAGTATTGGTGAAACAAAACCTTAATCCAGACTAAAATATTATTATATAAACTGACGGAGAAAGTAATATGCATCATCGTCTGAGTGTCTCTAGAACGTTTTATGACGCTCCTTTTATTTTGTCATACTTATGACTTAAAATCCTGTCATGTTAACTGTGCCTAGAGGATACTTACCGAGTATTGAGAGAGGCATGGACACTACTCAAATGTAGAACCGGAGAGAGAAAAATGACTTGAAGGGCTTGATAAAACATCAAATCCAGACAGAGGAGTAGAAGAAAAGTTTTTTGCTGCTTGTATAGCTCACATAGCTTACAAATATTTTAACGTTTGCTAACATGAGTTCCCAAGATACTGTTTAGATCAGTTTAAATAGTTGTGAGCACTATCTGCACGTTTGCAATTCAACTAGAATGTAAAGCAAAAATGGACCTAATCCGGAGTTAAAGAGAATGCTAATAAAGATTATGCTGTTGTATGATTTGTTAACTCAAGTCTTACAACAGTTGAATATTGTAATATCTGGCATATTTGTGGCAGTAAAACCTCCATTCATTGTGAAAGGTGGACTATCAATAACAAGCATTCCTTGGCTGAAAGCTTCTCAAACCAAGTCTCTTTCCACGTTTTCTACACCATTGACACAGCATGAGCGACCAGTTGTGTATCAAAGCCAACAAAACGATGTACCTGGAGACCTATTGTACACTTTTAAAGATCTTGTACATATAAAATCAGAAAGCAATGAACGGTCTGATTTGATCTATCTGCTTTTTACGTTAATAACCCCTACGTATCTAGTAGTTATGAGACAAAGCCTGTTTTATTGTAGATTTGAATAAATTGTTTATCAAATTAGACGTTTAAGAGAACTGTACTACTTAAGCATCATTGTTACATATAATAAGTATCATATGAAAGATATAAAATCGTGAACTAAATCAGAAATATACAAACCAAATCCCACTTGCCACTTTTAAAAGACGAAACACTGGCCTATGGTGCATGAGTTAATTAAGGTTAATATAAAGCTGAAATTTGATTGTTATTGAAAGTGTTGCATGACACGCGTGTACGTGGGCACGTGGAACATATCATATATTACCGATTAAGCCCCATGGATGCTTATTTAAAAACAACTGTTTTTGGGTGGGCGCTTATTCGGACTTGGGCGATTATTCAGAAAAGAAAAAACAGATACCTAAACATACATCATCTTTTTATAGAATAGATTGAAATATAACGTTTCAATCAATCAATCATTACATCATCATCGTTCTCCGTATCATCATCTAAAGAGCTTGAAAGAAAATTGACATTTATACTGGGAGCTTATTCAGACCTGTGCGCTTATTCAAACTGAGCACTTGTTCGGATCTGGGCGCTTGTGAGAAATATTTTCCCAAACTGGACCCTCATTTGAGCATGGGCGCTTATTGGAGTCCTGGGAGCACAATCGGTAATTTACAGTATTTGTAAACTGCCATTTCATTGATA
>JAAAKL020010071.1:0-14636 GCA_010016065.2 Carybdea cf. marsupialis auct. non (Linnaeus, 1758)
CAAAATGAATGCCACGCAGTCATCTGGCAACAGTTATCACTCATGCCATATTTGTAGTCTCAGTTGCAGATCACTTGTTGGACTAAAAGGTCATCTTCGGCATAAATATCCGAACTGAAAACTAACTGCTGTTAGACACTCGTACGTCGAAATCGACGGTGGAGTCCATCATATATATATATATATATATATGTTCACATGGAGTGCTGATAGTTCGTCTTTGCTAAAATTGCCATAGTTGGATCTGTCGGCATCGATGCTCATGATGTCTTCCTCTACCTTGTTTAGAAATAGCTCAATAGCGACGTCATTACGCTTAGGATTAAACTTAGACTTGGGTCGGAATGGGGATGGCTTGAATACTTCTTTGCTATTTCTGAAATGCCATCTAAGCCTCAAACGTCGGCCAAAGTTTTCTAAATCTGACTTAATGTTTGCTTTATCTATTTCCTTGGGTGTAACTACCAATTTAAGTCCTTTAGATAAAAGCGATGCCTGAGGAGGGGTAAGGGTGTTGCTACTTAAATTGAAAACATTAGGCGATACCAAGTTCCCCCTTACTCTACTTATTGATGCGTCCCCATTAACTACTATACAACCATCATTATCATCTGCTACAAGTGTGTTAATCGAGTCACCTTGTGTTATATTGTTACCAGAGCTGTCCTTATTGTTCTCTACTTCTCTACTAGGACTCAGTCTACGAACTCAGCTGTCTCAGCGATATCTGCTTCAATTTCTTCGGCTCGGGCTTGTGTAGTAGGAGTAACGTGGCTCGGGCTCTTCTCTACCATCCTGGCTCGTTGTGGTCTTGTAACGGTAACATTTTTGTGCAGGAAGGTTTCTTCGAAATAGGACAGATCTTTCTCAAAGGTTCGACTCTAACTCTATGCAGTGGGCTGATTTATCCTCCTCCAATAGTAGTTTCGCAAATTTCTTTAATCTACGGGTATGGCAAAGCTGTTTCAAACCTCGCATTTTCCATTTGAGTTTAAGATAAGAGGACGAAAAGTGTTGAATAAGAGATTGGGCTATTATAACTGCCATAGGCTCCGAAAATGCTATTTGGTCCTCCACTTTCGAATTCTTGTCAGTCTCTATAAGTGTGGAAACAAAAGTTTTCTCAGCTTGATGAATTGCCGCGTTCCATGATTCAAGGGTATTTCGTTTGGTGTCTTAACACAAAGAGGCTTCGTTATCCGTCATCCTTTTTGGGTTATGTCGTGCTGTTGGCAAAGTTGTAGGAGCGATAAATGGTGCTGGTTCTTGATGATCTGTGATGCTATCTTGTCAAGTTTAAAATACAAATGACTCAAATCGTTGGTAGCTCCATCTGTTATGATCTGGGATGACATTATCCTCTCGAGCAGTAAAACATATATAATGAACTTAAAACTGCATTTAAAACATTTAAAAAACTATATTAAAAAAAACCATAAAAATGCCTAGAGGCCGGTGAAACAAGCTTTCGGTTTAATAACCTTCTTCTGGTTTACAGATGAAGCGTACCCTACTTTACAATTTATAGAGTAATCTAAACAATAAAATTCCGGGAATATCTTCTAAGTTATTGCACACAAAAAAATACCTAGATTCGGAATTTCTGGATAAAACGAAGCTAAAAGAGGGTGTGGAAACTATTACTAGTAATTAACCTAGTGAAACGTTTTGACACAGAGTTTCATGTGGTGTTAATCTCGCTGAGGTCTTTGTAGGCACGGAAAGAAATGTAGGGGTGGGGCGGGATGAGGACTCTACGAACCCTCCATTCCCGTATAGCCGCTCACGCTTTTTAAAGCGTGGCTTAGGAGATGGCAAATCGAGGCCCTGGAGTTCCTCAAACCCTCCCACTTATATTGAATAGATGACACCCTTGGTATTTTTAAATGGCAACAACATCCCTTTCGTTGAGACCGTTTGGCGCAAAGGTTTGTAGTTTGTACTGCCAAAATGACTCTTTCTTTCGTAATTTGCGTTCATTTTCAGCAGAGTCAATAAGTATAACTTGCCATTCATTTTGACCGTTATGGTCTCAGCAGCAGAAATGGTTGTGAAGATTGCCCTGTGGAACATTGGCTTTATTTTTTACAAAGCTACGAAATGCGGAATTGTAGTTGTTTACTCGGGCTCTAAATGCAGTTTTTGTACTTCCCACGTATTGAATTCCGCAAGCTTTGCATTCAAGAAATTTAACTACAAACTTTGAATTGCAGTGTAGAGGACCTATTCGAATCTGGAAGCATCAATTTTTTGCTTGATTGGAGAAATCTTTGGTCTCCTTGATGAGAGGGCACACTGCGCAATTATATCTCCCCTTGCAAACATCACAACCAATTTCTTTTGTTTCCTGGTGGAGTTTTGCTCTTAACAATTTGTGCCTTAAACTTTGTGCATTTCTATAAGCGATCATAGGTGTATTGCTAAACGTCTTACGGTGCTCCTCGTCACTATGAAGAATATCAATGTTTTCTCTAATGATGTTGTGAACACGTCGACGGAGCGCCGGATGATATGTTAGAATCAGGACATCTCAATCGAGCGGATTGCTTTCTTGCTTATTACTAAGAGCGTCTTCTCTGCTTTTTGATTTGCGCGCTTATCTGTTGTGTGATAATACCGGGGTCAAATTTCCTAGTTTTTAACCATGATTCCATTTCCGCACAACGTTTATTGAAGGCTTCTTCGTCTGAACAGATTCAGCGTAAATGCAAGGCCTGAATGTATGGGATGGCGCATTTGGTATGATGTGGATGACAAGAATCCGCATGTAGGTATTGGTGGGTATCGGTGGGTTTGATAAAAAGATCTGTAACCAATGAACTACTCTGTTTGGTGACCGTTACATCTAAAAAGTTGGTGGATACGGAGGACCGTGATGACGAGAATTTGATGGTGGAGTGTAGAGAGCTTAGGTGATCTAAAACAGCTAGATACTCCCTCATCCCCCTTCCAAACAAAGAAAATGTCATAAATGTAGCGCCACCATACTAGTAAATTGTCTCGGAACCCATCTATGACCTTTTCTTCAAAGTCCGACTTAAACAAGATGGCATAGCATGAAGTCATTCATATATATTTTTGTATATACAATGACATTCTGGAATGTGATTAAAACTATGTGTGTAATTTGGATCAGAAACCACTTATTAGCGTATTCTAAGCAAAAATAGCATGCTGGAAAGTGCTTATCTATTGTATGCCATTCGCATCAAAAACGACTTAGGGGCATATTCTAATATTTATATGTATGTATTCCATTAAAACAGCAGAACTAAAACCATTGTAAAAATATATAAGACGACAAAACAGACAAGAACTGATTACAAGCTGACATTTAGTGCAATGGTAAAGTCTTCGCTTTTGGAGTGGGAGATCCTGGGTTCGAACCGGGCCAGCGCTCCCAAGCACTTCATGTTTATGAGATCTCTCTCTCTCTCTCTCTCTATATATATATATATATATATATATATATATATTATGAACTTAAAACTGCGTTTAAAACACTTACAAACTATATAAAATACATGAAAATGCCTAGAGGCCGGTAGAACAAACTCTCGGTTTCATAACCTTCTGTAGGTGAATATATATGTACATATGTACAGCTTATTCAATGCGACACAAGTGTGAGCAGGCTGATCCATCCAAACATCGGGACAATCCATGAGATGGACTACTTAAGTTTCACTCTCCCTAATTCGCCTCACATAGAATGAGTGGGCAACGTAACTGTGATAAAAAGGGGTTTTCAAACCTTCCAAGCGCAAGGTTTGAAATAGGTTTGATGTTTGAAAACAAACTTTGTAGACCACTGGGCCACACCTTCTATAAGGACATAGATACATATAGGTGTATATATAGGTACATCCATTTTATAAATCAAAGTAACTTTGATACTAGAAAAACGGAGCTGAATACATGGTGGCCTATCTATCTCAGTAAGTACATATATTGAATCTGATATGATGATGTATTTTGATATAAAAGATTCTGATTCGGCAATCTAAGATTATGAAAAATATATTTCATCATATAAAACCTGGTTAGTTATATCAAAATAATAAAACAGTCTCTTTAAAGTATTTTGCAATAAATAATATAGTAGGTGAGAAATGATTTTTTCCATATTATAAAAGAATAATATGGAGCAACAAATAATTAAAACAATTTTGATATAACGAGTAAGCTTTAAAAAATTCCTATATGACCAAAACTGTACGCATAGATAAAACTGATTGCATATTTAAAATCAGCAGCCAAACCTACTCTAAATACACTTCAACTGCTTACTGAAAAATGCTTGCTGGCCACTGTTATCTAGATAAATTGTTAGAAGTGCGAACTTCCAGTATACAAAAAAACCTGTAATGAAATAAGTTGAATCTTTACTGAAATCTAAACTGTTTGTTATAAAAGTTTACTTTAAATACATTATTATATTTTCACGGATGTCTCATTAGGCGCTAACCTCTCATTGCAAGGTTTACATTACAGTCTCTGGAATCTGTGCCCAACCCCCGCTCGAATTTCTTAGGTCTTTGTAAGCTGATCACAATATTCGAATATAGATTGGTCTAGGGTATTAATGCATTCTAAGTAAAGAGGAAACGTTCTACAAAAAGAATAAATCCGAGCGTTTCTCAAGTCAAGAAATAAAAATTTTTTTTCTTTTGTCGTCCCTCAAAAATTTGCTGTCTCCTGACTTTCAGATACCCCATATGTACCTCGCCAAAACAACAAAGCCGGCGCCCTAATTTCATTGTGAACTTCTGGTCAATGTAGTTCTTGAAAAGATAGCTACAAATAGCTACATAATCATTGGAACTCCACTGGCATCTGCTACGCAATCCTTTCAGCTTTGTGATTACAGAAAACATTGGGGTTGGAATTTGGATTTTAACAGCGTGTCTTTTAAGTGCTTGTTTCCTAGAGCTACATCAATAGAAGACTTTAGACCCAGTAGAACATAAAAAACGCATTACCTCTGTCTATTTCCAGGGCAGGACTCTTTTTGTATATTTCGTTCTTCACTATTACACTCCAACATTGACTAAAATGACCTGACTCTCTAGTTAGATTTACAGCTAAGCCTACCTATGATTCCGTTTAATCTATTCTGTTGCTAAGGGATCTCTTCTCCACTCATGTCATGAAATGTCAATTTCACCAATAGGCATACAATTAGCCTATGGGTAAATGACATGCAGTTCCTTCATTTAAGTATCTTCATAAATATCACTACTGCATAGCACACCTAAAAATGGTTTGCCTGAGGAATTCAGCTCTTTCATGACTAACAAATTTCTCCATCCATGGTAATTAAAGCACATTGTTGGTTATCATGAGTTATAGAAATACATATTGTTTACGTAAGGAACACGTATCAATATAAGGTCCAATTCCGACTAATTTAGAGGTTATTTACTATTCATGGCATCAGGCCTATTGCTGATCCTCAGAGGGTAATATCTTTCACTATCAATACCTTAAACATTTCGGTCCGGATTTCTTTTCACAAAGATGCAGAACAAAGAGTTTGGTTACCCTTCGTATCTGTAAATCCGCCAAAGGATTCCAAAATTACTTGCGAGACTAAAAACTTTGACGTTTATGGTAGCTTAAAGTTTAGAAAAGCTCAATCATTGGACGCTAATCGACAACTAAACTTACGGAGATCCTTTTATGACAACCTAGCAGCATTATGTTAGATAAAAAGATGTTAAGTACGTAATGCACTTCTCTATTATCTGGGGTCTTTATTACCCTCTTGTTACAGATGTGTATCCATCGTGTAAAGTTGCCTTGGAAAAGAATTCAGGACGGACTGGTACTTATCTCCTTGTTTCAGAGAAGATCGGTACATCAGCTATACCGATGAAGCTAACTTGTCGATTAAGAAACGATAAAGCGATTGCTGTAGTGAAACACAATGCCTCAGAGGAAATATACTTTAACTACCGTATCTGGGAATACGGTTACGCTACTGCAGTGATTGATTACAAGATGTCATTGCCACAACTAACAGAGCTTGTACTTTCCTCTTCGAGCTGTAGACAGTATATCAAGATACAATGTCAACGGGCAGCAATCCGTTTTAGCCGATGGATTTCTCGTACTGGTGTCAAGCATAAATACTTTGGAGGAGCACATGAGTTGGATAAAGGCTGCGATTGTAAGCTCGACAATAGTTGTAGCAAGAATGGTGACTGCAACTGTGATGACGACAATGATGATTTGTGGAGAAAAGATGAGGGGTACTTTAGAGATACCATGCAACTTCCTGTGCTTGCTTTGAAGGTTAAGGACGTGGATCAGCGCAGCGAACGAATGAATGTTACGCTTGGTTACCTGGAATGCGAATTTTGAATTGAATTGAAATAGGCATTCAACACCCACTTACACAATTCATATCTTTTCTCATCTGAAACATTAACAAAGAATATCACTCCATGACCTCACAACTACACCACAGTCCTTAAAATTGATGTTAAATAGTTTGAGCACAGCAGTTAGTTAAGTTTGTCATCCGACCTTGCTTTAACTGCATAGTAGAACATTGTGGTATAGGATCGATTTGGGAATGGAACAATTGACAGAAAAAGTTTGTACAGAGGTATCGAGCTGATCATGTGCCTCGATCTTAATCCTTCTATTCTGCCATTTGTAATGAGGTACCAGTAGAGTGATAGCCCAACAATATCTTATTTTCTAACTGTAATATAAAGAGGAATAAGAAAGCACACTATTGAAGCAAAATACTTCACAAATGCATGTTTAGTAATATCAGCTGTAGTTTTCAGACTATTTACAGTTTACTAACAGTAAGTGTTTGAGATTGAAAGAACGTTTTGTTATGTCTTGATTACTTTGACAACGCATGCGTCTTGTCCTTGAATGTTATATTTTATCTACTTCCAACTATTGCCATGTGCACACGATATCGTGTAACATTTTAAAATCGGGTAAAGTTCTATAGCATACAATGACAATGAATCAGTCTTAAAATGATTATTAACTTGTGTGATTATTAACAAAAATAACATTTTTATGACCGGAATGCTTGGTATTGCTCCTATATAACCTTGAGAAGATGAACAAAGTAGCTGAACAAAAGAGATGTTTTTCTTCCTTTATATCAGCGAAGTTGTATCGTATTAAGTCTAAACATGCTTAAATAATTTAAAATTTCTGTTATCCATACCATCTTCCCAGAAATGCAGGCGAAGGAAAGCAATATTACGATCCTCTGCGATCCCATGTACACAGTATCGAAAATATCCATTGAAAATAAAAATTAGGTCAGTTTCATATAGTTTCACCTCCTCGCATTCTAAATCTTTCGATAACATGCCAAAAGATAAGATTTGCTCTTAAAAAACATATATGATATAGTAAATATAACACATAATGTAGCTAATGATTTCTCAGGTAGATTACAGCGATGTTTTTCTTCCTTTGTATCACTAAAGTTGTATCGTATTAAGTCTAAACACCTCGCATTCGAAATCTTTCGATAACATGCCAAAAGATAAGTTTTGGTCTTAAAAAACATATGATATAGTAAATATAACACATAATGTAGCTAATGATTTCTCAGGTAGATTACAGCAATTCAAATTGGCAGATGGTTTTCTAAGGGATCATACTGAAACGTGCAGCTACAAAAGCGCCCTCCGGTGTTTCAGCCTTCAATAATTTGTGCGCCATAAGCCAGTGAAAGTCACATATGTAGCAGAATTGAAGTTTGACATTAACCGCGATCACCAGAAGACAGCCAATGAAATTTATTTAAGTAAGGTATAATAATATGTGCACAGTTGGAATAATCACCCTCGTAGGAGCGGTCGCCTGAGTAGCCATGCTCGGCTGTATCATCTCCAACATAAAGCTAATTACATTTCAATAGCTTCTCAAAACATTACAGTGATCTTGTTGAAGAAGGGATATTAACATATATGCAGACGCATTGTATCGGGGTGACCTTATGCCTTCACGGTTCCCTGAGGAGGCATTCATCGTGTCGAATGCAGCCTCATAATAAGATGTACTAACAAAAGAATGGGCAGTAATGTGGGACCAGCGTTTGCTAGCATCTTTTTTGCTTTCTATGAACTTCTCCATTTTTAATATTTCCCAAAACCCCCCGTTTATTTTTAATATATAAACGACATATTTGCCGTATTGAAATAAGTCTGAGTGTGATGAATTTCTTAGAAAGCTCAACAAGTTACACCAGACATGAAATTTCACCTTTAAAAAGGAAGTAAACAACTACTTGCCATTTCTTGATGTTTTGGCGGAGAAGGATGGTATAAATTCGTGACCAGTGTGTGTATGAAACATACATTTTCTGTTCTGAGCATATCTTTGATCTCTTTCTGTCCCAAAACAGGCATAGGTGAACCTCGTCAAAATTTTGGCTCACTGCGCACTGGTGAACTGTTTAAGACAGGATCTAAAGCCACAAAGTGATACATTAAGGCAGATATTTCTGTCTAACGAATACTCTGAAAATGTCATCAACTTTACCATCACAACCAATGTTTTTCATTAAAAAATGTTTTCCACCAATGAGGTGCCCCTGGCACTTATAAGTACCCATGCTTGGTAACATGGACATTCACTTCAACTCAAAAGCCAGATCAAAAAAAGGCTACATAAGAGTGTTTCGGTGCTGTAGTTAATGCCAGTAAGAAAGCACTTTCGACTAACCACAAAGACCGTATGCCTTCCACAAGTTACAGTACTGTTATCTACTCATTTTACTTTCCAATGTGAGACTGGCTATGTCGGAAGCACGACTTTGAGGTTAGCTGGCAAAATTAAGCAGCATATTCCTTTGTGTCTTCGCAAAGTAACAACTCCTATAAGGATACAACCACCAAGTGCTTCTATAACCAAAAGCACTGCTAAGCAACGTGACTCTGCCATAGGGCAGCACTTGCTTCAAATCCAAGACTTTGCAACATTGTATACTGATGATCGCTTTCGCATTATAGGCAGAGCTAGGTCTTCTTTTCACTTAGCCATTCTCGAATCCGTCCACATCAAATCAAGAAAACCTGTATTTTGTAGACAAGCTTGATTTGTCTATTCATTGGGCATTTTTGTTTAACCATTCAGTTCCAAGGATACTGACTGGTCAAAAAACACCAATCTCGAAGTCAGAGTTCTGATTGGCTACCTTTAAAACACAGTTGAGTATACGTTTTCTAGCTTTCTTCTCAATTCCAATTCTGACGATTATGTACTTTAAGAAGTGTCTGAAGAGAAAAGCTTTTCAGTACTAAATATTTTTTCGCTATTTCGTGAAATTTTAATTAGCCAATTCTAGCTTTATTAGAAGATAGTGCTTCTTCCAGCTGGGAGATGTCTATAACAACAAGCAAGGAGGATAGCTGTCCATAATTCTGATGACGTCTGATAATTCAAACGAATTTATGATCCGCTACACGATACAAGCTCATAGCAAAAATCTCTTTTCGCAGCCCAAACAATTTTAGTGTGGGAAACTCTGAGTCACAATATCTCCCTTACAAGACTATAAGTAAATGTTTCCAATGCTTATACCACAAAATAACTTGTCCAATAAACTAATTGTAATAAAACATAGTTGAATGAAGTATACCTGTGCAGTTGCACTTACAAATATTGATAATTGCTGGTACTATTGAGTAACAAACGCAAATTTGAAAATTCTTTTCAATATCTCTTTTTATTTAGTCGATCTGTAGAAGAGTAATCAATTTGTAGTAGAAACTTGTAAAGTCGTGTAATCGAATTCTTAGAAAAGGTGCTCATTCGGAAGTGAGTCAGTTAGCAATGTGTCTCTTGTCATTTATATTCTTATGTCCTTTGATGCATGTGGTAATTGGAAAATGCGCAACAAATTTAACAAAGCAAGTGGCACAAGCAACGGAATATCCAAATGTCAGACATCAAGGACTGCCGTTGAAAACTGTAACTGTGCAATCATATCAAATCTGTGTTCAGAGTTGTCTCAAGTTCTGTCCGACATGCTCCTTGATTAATTACGCCGCGGGGAAACAGGACAGTAATTGCATATTATACGGAAAGGATAAAAACTATCTGGAAAAGAGTAAAAATGAAAGTGGATGGGTTTTATCTGAGATTTTTTCAATTAAGGTTAGTAAAAATTAGAGCCAGATTTTGATGTTCAATTATTCAAGGCAAGAATTTTCTAATTTTATATGGCTGGAATAGATCATTTGTAAACTAGCTTTTTAGGAGAAGACGCCAATGGCAATGCTACAATACAATTAGTACGATGTCAAGTATTAATCAGATGTATATTAGATAATTAACGTTTACGTTTCTTATTTAACTTTGTGGTAATGAGATATTGCTATTCTGCTACAATGCCAACCCTATAAAACAAATATTCAATATCTGTGCGTGATCAGCAAGCGTAATGCTCAATTTCCAGAGCTTGAATTTTATTATTAAGTGATCAAGGCAAGTCATATAAACATCGGAAAGAAATGAGTCATCAACTTTCAAATATTGCAGAAGAGCTCTCACTGTTATAATCTTTTGATACATCATAACGTCGTCATTTTATGAAACCAGAATTAGCAATCATAAATGGTTTGAGTTCGCAGCAAAATATCAAGTTTTGTAGATTGTAAGAATATTTATTTTTGATGTAGTTAAAAACATTGAAACTATTGACAAGAACGTATGAGTAAGGTGTTGAAACTGTAACTAATACAGTGCATTTATAAGTACAATGCCAGGTAAGTCTTCATCTACACCAGTTTTGGCATTTATAAGGTATGCTTACACTTCCATAACTCCGTTAGAAAAAATTGGTACTCGTTTTGGCGTTACAAAATGGTATGCATTGTAAATTTTCAAAGAATACTTAAATTTTTAGTTGGAGGGGTTCATTGGAAACTCTCTGAATGCTTTTCCTGTAAGTTTTAGTGCAAGAGGTGTCATGGGACTACCTTAATTTGACTAGGCAATAGCACTATTTAATCTGGATTCTTCTAGAAAATTCTTAGGTTTTCCAGAACATTCTGTAATCTTTCAGAACATTTTATAACCTTCTAGAACATTCTTGAACGTTCTGACAGGGTCTGTAGGATTCTATAACCTACCAGAAGTTTCTATAGAACACACTAGAATTTTTCGGAATGTTCTAGAATATTCTTTTACTTTCTAAGGATTTCTGTATAAACAAGTCGAATTATACATAAGGCAGGAAAGTAGGCATTTAGAGAACTTTCATCGAAGCAAGGAAAACTAACTGTAAATAGAATAATTGATGATCTGTTAATAGATTATGCGACATTGAGCTACCTATCATCTCTGTGAAATACAACAATAGGAGTCTACTGAGGTGTGGAAAGTGTTCCTGCCTCCACGTGTAAAATGCAAACCACGACAAGGTTTAGCTAAGGGTTAGAAAAGTACATTGAGTGCGATTAGGAGTATAATCTTTAGCGCATAATAAATGACATTAACAAGAGTTGTAAAAAACAGAATTGTCTGCATGTCAATATTGGTAGAAATAGATTTAGTTTCTACAAACACACCATGACCATGGTTCCTTATGTTGGTAACAAGACCAACAAAACGAGGTGACTGAACAGCAATTGTCATAGTGCTCGCTCAAACAATTAAATCTTTGAAACTATAGAAAATGCCGGTATGTTTGATAAGTTAGCGTTCAACAATGCAAAGGACTGGTGTTAGTTACTTGCAGCCTTTAATCAGCTTTAAGTCAGGTTAATTACATGAATGAATCTGCATACATTGAAAACGAGGCTCTAATTAACATTATAATATAAGAAACCAGATAATTTGTCTTCTCTTGTATAAATAGATAAACAGCTTTACTGGTGCTTGAAAGTCAGGGATAATACTTTGTTTATAGCGGTGATATGGTATAATTACTGTACGGCTTTACCAATTGAACTAAAACCAGTCAAGTTTCCAACTTCTTTATTTCTTTATAAAAGATTCAACACGAGAAGATACTATTGATAGCCGGCATATTAAATATCTGTTGACAAAGTTGATTTTGTTTACTATACCAAGAAGAATTTACCAAACCACAATTTCTCATCATATCACTTCGCTTGCTTCTTTAACTTGCCATGGATTTGGTAATACTGATGTGGTCAGTTATATGCAGAGACAGATGCGTACGATAGTCATAAAATATATGAACAGTCTTCATACCCACTACAAACATGGTTTCTTTGCGATTATGTCAAATTGGGGGGATTCAGGGTCAGTTATCACGAAAGTCTGTTTGGAAATGGACTTGTGGGGTATTCAAATAAGAATCAAAGAAGGTAGAGAATCCTTTTGACGTAAATTGTGCTTCTTCTAAACCGTACACTTTCCTTCACAAGGAAAGGAAATAGGAAGGCTGGAAGGCTCCAGAAACCGATCGCTTAATTTGTAATCGAGCTCGGAAAGTCCGGAGTCGTCAGAAAGGGTTTTTGAGAAGAGAAGACTTCAAAATAGAAATTCTGGATCTTTACCTTGTAACTTTTATTTGGTTGTGGACATATCGGTGGGCGGGACGGTGGTCCTTCCCTGGTCAAGTCAATTTTGAGTAAAGAGGCTGGCTTTAAAATTGCGTAGAGTTGTATATCATTCTCCAGCAAAATGATGCGTGGATGTAGCGACTAGAGGAAGGCCAAAGAATCATCGTGTCTCCATAGCTCAATTGATAGAGCCGCAAACCCAACTGTGCCCGGAGTTTCAATACCGATTATGACATATTTACACTTTTCTCTAGTATCTCTTTAGATATATGATGTTGTCTTACGAAGCAATATTTCTATGTCTTTGTAGCTATTTGCACCATAATCTGATTGATTGGCTTATCAAGAACTTATCTGATCGCAAGAAAAATCGTACTGATGAGTCAATGATATTCAGACACCCTGATATTTAGGCCATATCGTTTCTCTTGTAACTTTTCTAAGGTTATCACACTTCTAATGTGAAACATATGTATTGTCTTTCAGGGATCCGACGACCGTTCACTGGGTAAGTTAATTGTTGTTGGTTATAAATTTAGACTCTAGTTTCCATATGTTTTGCATGTTCATTATCAAAATGCCAACTCTACACCGATGGTATACGGGCTATGTCACCTGATAGTACAAGAAAGGGCGTGACCGCTTTTGGTAAAATCATCATCTTTATGAAGAGAAACGTTACTGGCTATAAATATACCGGAACACATTTTATGTTAGAAGCAATAGGTCTCTATTATAGATTGTTTCATATATGATGTTAGAATGTAACTAAGTATAGAGAAAGCACAAACTTATAGTATTCCATAACTGCCCATCTCATTGTTACTCTTTCATAGAACCACCTGAAGATTGTTTCAGCACAAAACTCAGACTGATAGTATGCTAGAGCGTGCTTTTTTCTATAGTTAGTTATTCTGCTCGCCATATGTCGAAAATCTACGCTCCTCATACAAAGGGAACTCGTCGCTTGCATGTATATGCTAATAACCAATGACACAAAGCAATAGAAAATTGTCATAAATTTCTGTGTCGTTGATCAGAGTGCAAAAAATATTCCTCAACTGATTGTGCTGTTTATAACCTACCTTACCTTAAAATTACCAAGTCGTGTATTCTGCACTGTCTATTCATTGGCAGCAAACGAATTCCTATGCTGGCACTCGGAGACTAGTTCAGATCATTTATTCAATAGATTTCTCTCTTCGGTGTTAATAATTACATATTTTTAGGTGATGCAGTACTTACGTTTGGTACAGTGTCCATTGTAAGGTAAAGCGTATGTATACTCCACCTTGAGTTGTACGAATCGTCACGTTCTTTTAATTCCAAGACAAGTATAAAGATTCCATCGACATTAAATCGATCCTCTCTGTATGTATAGATAGTCTCATTGTACATAATTCTTTACTGATGTAGATCAGCTGACGTTAATCGGCGAAATGGTTTGTGATATATGTCAAAAAGAACGAAATAATTGACTTAGACGTTCCTTTATGGAATTCTAAGTTTAAAAAATTTTAATGAAAGTTAAACAGTCTCGCAGGAGATCTTGACATACGTTGAATGGTTATTGAAATTTTCTTAACTTACAACAAGTGCTTAGATAAAACTGTTTTATCGCCGAGGCCATAGTCGTGCTGAAAATCCCATAGTAACTAGCATGCCAAGGAAAAATTGTCAGATTACTTTTCACTGTGACAATCAATCTCACACTAGTGTTTGTAGCCACAGCGAATATCTTTGAGCATCTGTTATCATTGTTCCATTAACAATACTGCGAGGCACGTTGAAAGCCATGAGGATTGTTTACTCCAAAAGAAAACTCCCAGTTTTGAATGGTTGCATCAGCTTATAGATTGCATACTGCACGCTTTGTCAATATTGTAGGGGTAAAATTATATTACAAGTAAACAAAATAATGCAGTGTATGTTTGTGTATGATCATTAAACTAGTAACTCATTCAGTTGGTACGTTCCACGCACTCCTTTGTAAATGCATCCACAACTGATGTCAACGAATGTCAACTGTTGTCATCTGATGTCAACTGATGTCAACTGATGTCAACTGATGTCAACTGATGTCAACTGATGTCAACTGATGTCAACTGATGT
>JAAAKL020010072.1:0-14635 GCA_010016065.2 Carybdea cf. marsupialis auct. non (Linnaeus, 1758)
CATCAGTCACCGCCTATACTTTATACAATGTAGTGCTACTTTTCCGTTTAGACTGGTTTTTTGTCTAATGTTTAGTATTTTAAACATCAGCCTACGTATCGTTCTTTGATCGTGAACTGCGCTCAGCTTGGTACAGCCGTTTTGGATTCTCTTATGCTAGCTTAAATCAATAAATATTATCCTGAACAGAAGAATGAAACTTGAAACCCTTGACACTATTTCAACAGAAAAGTCTGTATTGATGTATTTTGATGCTTCAATGGAAAAGGTCCTATATGATTAGCTGATTATTTTAAAAATTATAGAATTATAAATTATAAAAAACACTCGAGGGGATAATTCTTCATTATCGATTCCAAAAATTAGGATATCAATGGCAAAGAAATCGTTCAAGTACCAAGGTGCCTACATTTTAAATAAATTAGATAAAGTTATTCGTGACAAAGAATCTATTTTCCGTTTTAAGGAAGAGCTAAAGTCAGTTTTTAAATAATAAACTGTTATGATTAAAGGAAATTTCAAATTCTTATTACTACTATATTAGGTAGTAGGTTTTAGCACTTTTATTTTAGGTTTGATTAACAAAGGTCCTTGAAGGAAACCAGTAAGCTATTTTCTGAACAAGACAACCTTTCAAACTACTGTTACTATCAATTTATTTTTTTTCATCCGTCTAACCTGTGGGGCAACCCGTGGAACAACCTACGTAAAACCGGATGGTAAGGTAAGGTAATATTACCCATTCTGAAAAGTAGTAATAGAACATTGATGATATGACTTCAAAAAAGTGGAAACAAAGTTTTCCAAACCGGAATGGTAACACAGCCATCTAATCCTAAAAGGCGAAGTATTTATATTTATATCTGATTTCGGTTACTGGTAACAATCTTCCAAATCAGCAAAAATTCTTATCACTGTTGATTTTACTCAGTTTGTAATTTTTACAATTTTAAAACTCTGAAATTAACAAATTCTTTAGTTTACAATATTATGAACCGAGTTCAAATAACAGGGTTTGAAACGGCATGATTTAAATTTCAAATTTGCGTAAATCTATGTGCGTTCAAGATCACATTCTCAAATTTTGATTCATTGTCTTTATCAAGACCAACAAAAAAAGAATGCAGAAGTATGTTAAACTTCCGATTTTCATAAAATTTTGAGGTCTCACGTACGTGCTCTATTGACTGAGAGAAAGGGCAACGATAAAGAAAATATACCGAGTCCACTCTTACGATCAATGCTCATAAATGGTTACTAGCGCACGACCACGTATAAGCTCTGTTATAACTATCGTGCAATCGCAATTATTTATATATAAAGAAGATGTGCACACAGAAAGAAAGTAAGGGTCCTTACACATGGTAATCCCTCAAGGAAATTTTGTTTACCAAAATAAGCTTAATTTTCTATGTTAGGATACTGATCTTAAATCTTGTCATTTGTAAAACATACAATTAGTGCCTGAAGCATACAAGGAATAGGGTGCAAGTAACTCCCCTTTTCTCAAAGTGATGTATAATTAATCTCAATTGGATAGATTTGCTTCTTTCTCAAGACATGTGAGTTTGCCTAGTTAAAGACACTATGGTGACGTCTGTAATGTTAAGTGAGTAAAAACAGGAGTTGTTTCTCAGATCTTTGCAAAGTGTAACTAAAAAAACCGGGAAGGATTAACCTACCACATATTCACTCTGTTAAGTTAGATACATGACATAGTCGACTACAAAATGATCTTTCCAGAAACGAGATTTCCTTCCAAGGAGCTACGGAGGACAAGGTCGAAACTGTTGAAAATAAGTCGCTCAAGTAATTGCCCATCATTAAGGCTGCATTGAATCTTGTAGGAATGTAGCAAGAGGGATGGTGAGACTGTTTGCGGTTCTCCTGCATTTGTTGCGCTAGTCCCGGGTTGAAGTGAGTAGAAAAAAACACTATAATTTGATTTGTAGCTGTCTCTTCTTTTAGAGTGGACCCTGGGTCGTTTTTATGAGTCATACAAAAATAAAGGTAATTGGTCGAGACCCAATCTTATGAGTTTTACCGTTAGCTGTGGGTTATTTCAGCCCATACTGTTACTGTGACAATAAAAATAGCCGGTACAGACGGTGGTATCAGAGAAAGCTGGAATGGAGGTCATTGGCAATTTGATAGACGGAGAGTTTGGAAAAGTTGACTATGTTAGTTTTGGTGTGAGGGTGTATGGTTACAGCCGACAATTGTAGAACGTCTCCTCTTTTCTCTGCCTTGGTTTCTTTGTTCCATTGTGTGTTATTCTTCACTTGTGTGGTAATGTCATGATGTGATCTCATTACAGGTGGTGCCAGTTTTTAGCAAAGTATTTTGGAACATTTCCGACTGTGTGGCTTGTTTCTTTAAATAGGATTGTTAATTCTATGAGTCGTAATGCTTGTTTTTTCACGATAACTAGTTTCACTTAAATGGCTCCTTTCATACTTAATTAAAGCAGTTTATAAATTGTGCCAAGACAGTGCTGAAGTTCTGCCCGCCTTTCTTAATGCGTGTGCTTGGTTGACTGCCTGTTATATTTGTTTCTTTACTTATTCCCATTCTTTATGTTGTCTGTTACTTACTCGTTTAGAAAAGGAGTAAACCGACAAAGAGTCAGTTCCAATTTGCGTCATGTGGAGGCTTTCTTTATGCATCCACATTCTCGTATATTTTAGTTATAAATAATTGTAGAATCTGTGTTTGTTTAGATTTTATTCACATTTGAGCTGATCTTTACGTTACAACAGACATAGCTCCTATTAAGTCCAAAAAAATCCATAATTTTATTGTCAAATTGCTTTACAGGTGGGAGAGAAAGAGTTCATTGACAAAATTTAAATACTATTTTCCTAAATTTCTGTGGTTTTCAACTCAGCCCTAGCGAGCACGACACACTAAGTACGAAGAGACGGAAATGAAAACGCCAGGTACAAGTTAAATGTTAATAACACTCAGGGTTCCTTGAATTGAGATGTAAATTTCTGCCTCTGTCAGACAACCAGACACAAAAATTGAGCCTCACTACATTTTCATCTAATAAAGGTTGATAAAGGTTTTCACCGAAGAGTTCAGTTGTCAGGACAAATGTATGTATGGTGTCTGTGCATTATGATACCAAGCCCCCTTGTTCGTGTTTTTATACAATCCCACAATTTGGAGTCATTAACAACCCACCCTTTTTCGCTGTAACAGTGTGCCACAAAAATTTCGCCCCCCACTCCTAGGCCTTAACTAGTTACCGAGCTACCCATACAACAAAACATCGTGATAGCTGATAGGTGTAAAAGTAAATAAGTAAGAAGGTCATAAGCACGTTTTAAAGAGAAAGTACACAAAGAGTATTTTTACTGAGCATTTTTACTTTGAAACTTTGAAAAATAAACAAGCTACATTGAGCAGCAGTGGCCAAAGAGTAGCAGTGTATTGGAGGAGTCATACGGTGTAAGGAAGTTAAACTTCCTAAAATTTTGACATTAAGAGTTTCACACAACTGAAACGGTCAACTGGTTTGTTTGAAATGCTATATAGCGCAACACAAAGCACTAGTCTTGCAAACTTAGTGAATGCTAGGCAGATGGAACATGATTTCCAATAATGGCGAGCATGACAAAGGAATGTGGTGTTTATGGATGAAATACATCAAACAAATATAAACCACATGGCATAAACATTCTTAATGTAGCCTCGATGTGTTTGCAGAGCACTCAAGGGAGGGACGAAATTAGTGTCTCTCCTCATACCTTCTAGATGAAAAAAGGAATAATTCAAACATTACACAAGGTCTAGAGGAGGGAAGGAGGGAACGGGAAACTGTCACAGAACCACTGCAAAATTTTCACTTTGCTAGACAAATTGATCTTACTGAATAGCAAACTTTATCCCATACTATTATGACAGCAGTTTTGAAATTTCCTATCTAGTAATAACTTTTTGTCTTACCTTGTAACATGTTTTACAGTACAAAGGCGTCGCAGCATCAGGGACTACTGCAGTTCATCATCATCTTATAAATTAAACTATTCTAATTTGTCCGATATATTCCTGTTTTAGGATATCCATTATTGTCCAATTTTTTGTAACACACATGAAGTAACCAGCTACGAATTTTTTACAAACATATTATGGTACAAAATTTAACAGGGTCCTAAATTAACCATTTTATTGCTTTCAAAAGTTCTCTATCAATACTTTTACTACATACTATACCCGTCAGGAGCTGTTTAAACTGCACTATGTTTGAACTGACTCTGCCTTAAGGTTAATGGACTCTAAATTTCAATTTGGTCTTAACGGTACACACAAACTACCCCTGGAAAAGTTTTCGGCGGCATCATAGTTGCAGCCGTGGCTGAAAAAACATAGATCGACTTATGATAGCCGTTCGGTAAATATAACAGTAAACCAGAAGACTAAATGTTCCCGTGGAATACTTTACTAACTCTTTAAAACACTTGATTTTTGCAAGACACTACTTGAAAAATTGTATTTTTTTAAAAAAATCATTGTCAATACATAAGGGACTAGAGCGAGATTTAAAAATTGAAAAGGTATATTGCAATAAAATCACATTAATGGAACATTCAAATTTGAAGTTTACAATTGATTAACTGCTGAAGGGACAATAGTCTAATAATGTAAAATTTTTGCTGTTAACTTCACTGAATATTTGATATCAGTGCATTTTATATATCAGATGCGTCAATCTGTGTGGCACCATTTTAAACAAAAATCTTTAAGATGTGAGCCATGCTATTCCTTCCTGTCCTCTTACGTCAGATATTGCCTATGTTGGTATTATTTAATAGCGATTCCAATTTCCGACTCTTTCAAACACCTAGGTGGCACTTCAAATACAATATTATGAAACGTTTGTCGACAATAGCTAAGTAGCCGCAATATCAAGTCATCATTATCTTGCACGTCTAAAGGGGAAAAGTGACGCTTTATCTGATAGATCCCTAGAATGCTTTCCAACTTGACTATCGTCATTGATAACATCAGAATCGACCACTGTGATGCGTGGGTATTGTCACAGCTTTCACAATAGTTTGCACTGCGAAGTGGACACTGTCATCTATGTTTAGCAAAAGTACATTATTGACATGTTATTGACATGTAATGCCGACAGCTTAGTACACAAACAGGTCATCAGACAAATTTGTTTACTGCCAAGAGTAAGCTGAACAAGTCATCTAATGAGGTGATCCTATTTTGTCACCAGAAAAGTTCTTCAGCATTCTCCTCTCTTTTCCTCTTTGTTTGATCGTCTAGTTATTAACTTGAGGAATAATAGAAGGGAGGAGAATAAACTGCTCGTACAACATTAGCAAGAGTCAACAGTTCATAATTTGTAGATTTTGTATAGATTGTACGACAAAATCAATCATGAATAGGCAATAGTAAAAACAGACTGAGTACCTTTGAGTGGACAACTTTCTAATGGCGAGCAATTCGATATGTCATTATGTGAGCCTTGCGGCCACATTTTCAACAAATCAAGATTTGAACGGATCCCTTTGGTGTATAACATCGTTGCTAAGTATTGCTATATCTGCCTTTGGCGTTTTTGTAGTCCGACTAGAAGGAAAAGGCAAGAGGCGAATTTATTCTGTTCAAAGGGAGGTAATCTTACTTCTGTTCGTTAACGATCTATTTTATGGGATAGCTCTGTTTCCATTGTTGGCAGCATTTTCTTTCGCAACAAGGACAACAAACTGCTCCATTTCTCCTCGATGCATTGGATGTATGTTGGTTAATTTACTATATTTTTCGATTTCAATAGTGTCGATACTAGCATTTAACTTAAATCAAAGAGCTGCATCATTAGAACGCTCGCATGTTCCAACCAGTAAATCCAAATGGAGAGGAATCTTCATTGCTTTAAGCCTCTTATCAGTGGCATTCTCGCTACTACTATGTTTTAATTTTCCAGTTGGAGCCACTTACGGTTCTCTTTGCATAGTTGGATGCTTAGCGCACACCAGAACGTACCACATTCTGAGGAAACGAACTAATCAGATAGTGCCTTTCCCCGCCACTCCATCTCTTGATAACAGTTCAAAGGACAGATTTGTACCAGTAAGACGAGATAAGCATATTACACTTCATTGGATAAGACATAGTGTGAAAATAGTATCGTTACTAGCAATATCCTCGTTAATGACTTCCGTTCTTCCTCTACTATTATGTGCTGCGAGTCTCTATCTGCTCAGCCCTCGGAATGCTGACTTGACAATCATAATCAGTTCCAAAGTCTTATTTCTTCAGCATGTGTGCAACTTTGTTGTATATGTGTGTATTAATAAGAGTGCAAGGACACATATTAGAAACTATTTTCATGTATCTCCTGCACAATTGCAAGGAACTGTTATCATACAATGAAATATCTCCTTCGTGATGACGGCTCATGCCAACGTGCCAGAAGTCATCAATTCCTGATGAAAAGGACTTCCGTCCTGACGAAATCGGAGTGAATTACGCAGCAGGAACTATTTTCACGTATCATATGCATGGGAATGGCTTAATTTTGCCGTACGATTACGGTCTATCCAAACTATTTCTCAGTACTCTTACAATCGTGATAAATGTGAGTTTCTCCCAAGGAAATGGGAGAGTATACTCTATCGGTGACATCTTAAGAAGGCCTGCCAGGAGATTATTCAACGCTGATAGTTCAATTACTTCTGATGTTGAGATGATTTTTGTATGACAGCCTAAATTGACGTGCCTACGTATCAAGTTTTCACTCTTTTAACGACGTCTCAAGAAATACTATAAAAGGGTAACTAGTTATGACAGGACGCTTTCTGAATTTTGTAAAGCTATTTGTAGGCCTACAACAAGTAATATTCAAAGCTCTACAAAATATGTACTAATTGTGTATTTCACTTTTTGGTAGCATAGCTATATGACTGTTTTCCTGTTCACTATTATTGCCAGCGTGGCAAATACCAATTCAGTGTCAAGAGAGCGGAAAAATACATAAGGGCATGGTGCCTGATTGGATAGACAGAAACACAAGTTGAACGAAAATAGTTCTTTTCGTAAAGTGCTTTTCATGTTGACGAAGATGGGAGAAAAGAATGGCCATCGATAACTTTGAAGAACAGTGTTACATTGTGAATGTTAAAAAACATATACAACTAGAAGAGAAAATTTCGAAAATGATATTTATATTTTTCTCCCATATTGGATGTTTTACAGTTCATTGAGTAGACGATAATTTTTACGTATTAAAAAGAAGAATTATAGAACCCCACTTTGTATTTTAAGCTCTAAGAGTGTATACCTGTCTGACCCCGATTTTATTGTCATGGGTCTACAAATAAGTATCACATACATTAACATCATAGAAATCAACTTGTGACAATTTTTTACCTTCAAAGCTATAATACGATGATGTCATAAACTCTTTGGTGTCCTTCTTCTTCTTCTTCTCCTTTTTCGTATGTTTTTTAGCCTCAAACACAGAGAAGAAACGCTATGCTTTGTCATCGCATATTCTTGCCCCTTTATATTTTATTACGGTCTTTTTCCCATGAGCCAGGGCTGAAGTTGGAGCCCCAAAATTCTTAGCAATATAGTAAACGCTTGCCTCAGAGAGGGTAAAATCTACTTTGAGTCTTGAAGAGAAAAGAAGACAAAGAGGAAACTAAATGCTGCTCTTGTCGAGGTTCTGATGAAGATAAGAGAAACTCGTCTCTTTACGTTTGATCTATACGTCTGTGACACTACACTCTCTTGCTATAGTTTCATTTTGCAGACTGTTATGGACAAACATTTTGACCTACTTCATACCGTACGGCCGATTTATAATAGTATGTTAAAGAAAACTAAGTTAAAGGGTGAACAAGAACCTTTCCTGTGAGATGTGTGAGAATGACGTGGGTGAGTATGAACTTTTTAAAATTTTAAAAACATCCGGAACGAATAGGAAAGAAAGTGGACTAACTCTTGAAACTTTTGTCAGAATGTTGACACACTGTTTTTACATCGACTAAAACAGGATGCTTTGAGTTACTGCCTTTTTGTGGCGCGCAAACATACTCCTTTTATGCTGGTAAGGTAAAAGGTAGTCTCATACTGAGCGTAGAAAATGTTATGTGGTAGAAATAACATGTCCAGAGCTACGGCATGGTATGGTGGCCAGTTCCTTTCTTCGCCGCCTTTATCCTTCCCGAGCTAATGCTAGGTACCAATTTTAATGCCGGGCCCGCAGTAGGAGTTTTCAGATTAATGGCCGGGACTTGCCTCGAACCCTGAACTCTCTGCTTAATAGACCAGCTTTCTTCTTACTGAGCTAACCAGCGTCCTTTTATAGCGGAAAAAGTGTCTTGCTGTAGTCGTTTTTACCTATAGTAATAATCAATTTTACAATCAATTTTTAAGTATTGAAAAAATTAGTTTTGTGCAGTAACACTTTACGATTTTGAAGAATTATAGGAGAAAAATTGTTATTTCTCTGTTGATGTACACAAGAAAGTTTGATGAGGTAAGGGGCAGCAAGAGAGAGAGAGAAATTTGAACAAAATAATATCTTAATATCAAATAAGTTGATTTGTTGTACAAAATGAGAACGTTCCGCATGATTCAAATTGCTTATCGTTTCCAGCAGACAATATTCACAGCAATCATTCAGAGTGCGGATAGCAAACTCTCGCGAAGAACTTTTAGAAAAGGAAAAGAATATCCACCGTTGTTGAAAAGAACGCCTTTATGACCTACATGTTCTACGTGTCACTCGCTATGTTGGAAACGTCATATTACATCCTTCTTGCGGACATAACACAGGCTCCTTTGAGTTGATAAAATCACCTTTCAAAACTACGATAACGTAACAGAATCTTCTAAGGCAGTTATCTGTAGAGGCGTGGTTCTCAATCAAATGCTGGCAGATTGTTAGGTCACTGTTAAAAAATAGTCTTAGTTTTGCACGTGGAGTTTGGTAAAATTTTTGATATATCATTTTGCTTGCATATTACAGCTGACACATGTTTGCGTATTCTGCCCTTCAATCTCTACAATGCATATTCGATATTCTTGGACTTAACGTGGCATGAAAATTTGAGGATACTCAACTCGCTGTTTTACCGTTAAAATTTCTTAGCCACAGCTGTTCCTAACCCTATTTCGATGCTTTGATGGAAGGTAGGTTCCCATCTACACTAGCCGCAGAAAGACTGAGTTTTTCATTGGTTCACAATTTGTGTCAGAACAAGACCGATAGTTTCGTTATAAACTCTGTCCTTATCAAGAATTTATTTACAATTTATGCCTTTCTCATAACATGGGTGACCTTAAGTATTCGTCGTGTTGACTTGCTTGCATCTAAACATTACTGTTTAATTTCATTATCTTTTTCTACCGCTTAAATAAATTCGCAAGAAGTTTGGGAACGATTGCCTGATTTTCAGCTTTGCTTACCCACCGCGGGGCTATACTTCGAGTTAGGAGCTATTTACAACATTTTGAAGCCCGTTGTCTGAGACTCATTGATTTTGAGAACATATCTGAATGTTTGTGCTTTCTAGCAAGTCGAGTTAAGACTACTAACAGTTCTCTACTATTACATTATGACAGGGAATGAGGCTGCAAATATTTGGAATATCTTGCTACAATGGCTACTGTCACTGTATCCCTCTAAATCGGCATTTGATGATGGATTACATTTAAGACTAGTTGTGTTCTTTTTCTATTAAGTTTCACGTAACCCACCGCAATCTTGATACGCGAAAAATTCAAACGCAGGTGCATTCAGATACAGAGATCCACAAGCTAGATTTTCAACATAATTATTACTCTACTTCCTGTTACAGCAACTTAATAAAGTTGTTATGTAGAAATTCTTTCACAATAAAATGAACACGTTTAGTAAAACAGGACTGCACACAACGTTATGTTTCGGCGACCTTGCTTGTAAGGGCCTATACGGCTAGTCAAGACTAAAAACGAGCATAAAGACTGTTTTACAACACAACAAGTTACCTGCTTCTGTAAGTCTCTGTTCCTACGAGTAGTGACGATGCCGCATTTCAGTAGGTTGTAAACTAGCGAAATGCCTACTTGGGCGATGCCATTTCTTGGAGTAGGGACTAAGGTAGTTTGCTAAACGCTGCAAACTATATCGCAGCATGTCTTAAATATTCGTGGGCAGAATCATAACAGCATTTAGACCTGATCTTTCCATCTTGTTTCCCATTAATGCCCTCCTCCCCCTGAATTGTCTTAAATGATTTCATTTGCTTATGCGTCCCCATCAAGTGTATTAAATTAATGTTATCACCAGAAGCAACGCATGTTTAACTGTCTATCAGGTGCAAGATCCAAATTGTGAACGCCATTTAAATGGTCTATTGTAGCTTTTTTGGAAATATAGGGTTAACGGCAAACAAGACTACCAAATTACTCTATAACCGTGGATCTTGCAATTGTGAGAGAGCGTGGCAGTCCCATAGATGGGTAAGATTGTTTAGTTACTGTCAAGACACCTGAACCCTAAAAATTTTTCATCAACGCAAGATGATGAAAGAAAACGGTCGTGACAAAGTATGACACATAGATTCAACTGTTGCCGAGAACGGCCTAGGACACTGTTCCTGGTACAACTGAAATCTAAGAATTTCATTAATCGTGTATGAAAATTTCCAATTTGATGGTACGAGTGGGTGGAATGAAATACCTGTAGTGAAAGGGGATAATGAAAGTGAATTGAGTTGGAAAATACAGTGAAAACATGCTTCCCGTTGAAGTTTCGATTTGCAGAAAATTAAATGGTCGTTGGATGGCTAAGGTTGGTTATTTGCCCTAAACGCCATTCAAAATCATAAAGTCCCTCAACGCCTCCGCCCTGAACCCTCACAACGACTCCACCCATAGGGAAACACTGGTTTAGATTTTCGACCTGGGGATATGGTCTTCTTATGTTAAAGGCTTGGGAATCACTGCCATAGGTGCTTTCTCTTGTTGCACAGGCAGGTGATCGATACCCTTTGGCTCACAGGGTCGTTGTTAATCTGCAAATGATGGCTCATGGGCTCATTACCTATTTAAGACCATATTCACTAAAACCTTCACTATGTCTCCTCTGGGACACGTTTTCTGTCTAAAATCAACCAAAAAACAAGAGAAATACATTTCTGATTAGCGACCTAACTTATCTAATCTGTATATTTCCATATTACTTATGAAGACAAAATACACTGCATATGATATGGGGTCCACAAGTAATATTTCATACATAGAAGAATGTCCGCAGAGAGAAAAAGGTAGCGAACCACTGCCATAGGGGACGCAAAAAGGGCAAAACGGTTTGAAATTTCGATGCAACTTCTCCTCATTATCTGCAGCAACGACATGCGAAGATGATTAAACACTTCCCTTGAATCACTGGAACACAACAATAAATTCTCTTTTCGATATTAGAGTTGTGCGACTGACAGATGTCAGATCACTTCGCACATATTTTAGGTATCGAAGGTTGTCAGTCGACTTGCGAAGTCCGCCAATGCTTAATGGTAACCCAGTGAATAGTGACTTCTCTTCTTGTACCAGTGAACACCAAAGTACAACTCCGTTTCTCTAGGTATACAGCGAACTATACAAGCAAGATAGATGTGTGATACAATGGTGACCTATTGTATTATATTGTACTAGTATGAGAAAATCAGCATTAAAAACAGTTTCTTTAATATCAGAAACATCTGCATAAGGAACATGCGGTTTCAATAACGTCTAAAGTAAGACAATTAACGAAACACTTACAGGCTCAACTTCACCAAGATAGTGTCATCTCTGACACTGTTTATTCCCGATATTACGAAGAAAGTTTTTATTGTTAAACAGTCACCGTAGTTTTACGAAGATAACATGAAAACGCTTAAGTTGAGCAAAACGTAATTTAGCCAAAAAACTGTCGTCCATAAAATACTCTGCATGCACTAGTTTCGTCCTATTGGAATATTTTTCTCTTTTAGCACATACACTTTTGCAAAACTTTTAAAAGTTAATATGCCCGTGTGCAACACGTTCTCATGTTTAAATGCATAACCCACGTATAACAAACGAAAAAATCGACGCTTCGGCACTTCGTAACTCCTTTTAATCGTCTGCAATCCATAAGCAATTAAGAACAAATCTTCAATGACGTTAAAACTGAAAGAATATAATAATTACACTTCCACAAAACAACGAGAAACAATAAGCTTCCCAAACCTCTAAATTTCTCTGAATATTTGTTTGTATATTAATACCGGGAGGCAACATTCTGAAGACTGACGGCTTTTGCCGATCACAAAACCTGCAAAAAACCTCTTTTTCAGAGTAAGATGTGTATTTAAGCACGTTTTAATTGCTGGATTGCACAGCTCCTTTAATTTTCTAGTGCCATAACTGTGAGATATCATACTTGTTTCTGTGAATTTTGAATATCATTCCTATATTTTAGGTACGATAGTACGCCCTGATGGTATTATATTTTAGCCCTAAATTTGGTTCTCATCATTCTCATCACAAATATCATATACAGTTGCAAAGAGCATTATTTTAACACTGTCACTTTCTTATTATTATGATTACTATAATCATCCTAAACCTGCTGATATTATGATTCTTATAAACTTCGCCATTAAAAACATCTTTCAGCATCTTATTATTGTTACAATCATATTCATCATCATATTTTTACAATGTGAACAGTTATGACTCTGACAAAACAACGATCACCGTGATTCTGATGACCATCAAAACTGAATTATTTCCTACAATCTTAGATATTTGTTACGATCTTAGATCTTTGTTACAAAATTAGATATTTGTTACGATCTTAGATATTTGTTACGATCTTAGATATTTGCTACGATTTTAGATATTTGCTACAATCTTAGATATTTGTTACGATTTTAGATATTTGTTACGATCTTAGATATTTGTTACGATCTTAGATATTTGCTACAATCATAGATATTTGTCAAGATCTGAGATATTTGTTACAATCTTATATATTTGCTACGATCTTAGATATTTGTTACGATCTTAGATAGTTGTTACAAAGTTAGATCTTGACAATAGAGCAATTGTCAATGACGATGAGATAAAATAACTAATCTGTAAACGAATGTAACCTTCAGTGATCGATGGCATAATTTTCTCGTAACATAGCCCATAGAATAGCCCATCTATATAGATTCATTGCATAATAAGAGATTGCAGCCAATAGTATGTTTTTAACAGCACTAAATGAAACCTAGGCTAAAGGAGCATTTGCCCCTAAAACTTTTCAGTAATTGACTCTAAATATGAACTATAAACTAGGTTGTTTAAGAAGTCTCGATGTTCCTTACTACACTGAGGCTATCCAGGGCCCTTGGGCAGCGTATTCCAAACGTACAAATGTTCTTGTATACATCGTAACACAATCTGACTAGGGGCTAGCAACCAAAAATCGAATATTCATAGAAATGTCTAGTAAGGATCAGTGTTACAAAATATACTGCTCCATGTCCACACTTCTTAACAGACATTTGATTAGTCAGCCAAATGGAAATGCAGGCACAGCGGAAATGCCAAATTCCACCTAATACTTAAATTTATAATAGATCTGCAAGAATACTCACCATTAGCCAACGTTGTCACATGTTTTCTATGGCTTCATTGATAGAATCAGCATCTTCTAATAGTTTATTCCACTGGTCACGAGAGAGGGCAATTCCTTAAATATGAAAATGTATGCAGCATTATTGTTTATGGCTTTTTACGTAGAAATATACTAGACTTTTTAACACCAAGAACAATCTGACAATTAAGCAAATACAGTACACTACACAAATCTAATCATAATTTAACCCTGTTATAACGAAGGTAATCTAAGATCAAATTACTGATGTAATGAAATAATAAGGTAATGGATATGATAAAAGTAATTACAATACAAGAGTTGAAGCTGCATATGATAAATCCTTACTGCAAGTAATGGATTGATGACAGTGACAAGTACAGTTGTCATGATGATAAAAAACTAATAGGGCCTGCTTGGTTTTATAATGGTTTGTGAAGATAAATCTGACTTTAATGATGATCCTAAAGGAGCGATGACTGTGCTGGTGAGTAAAATAGTGACTTCGATAACGACGATGATGATGATGATGATGATGACAATGATGATGAAAATGATGATGAAAATGATGATGATGATGATGACAATGATGATGACAATGATGATGATGATGATGATGATGACAATGATGATGACAATGATGATGATGATGATGATGATGATGATGATGATGATGATGATGATGATGATGACAATGATGATGACAATGATAATGATGATGGTGATGCTGCTGATGATGATGGCAATGATGATGATGATGATGATGATGATAATGATGATGAAAATGATGATGATGATGATGACAATGATGATGACAATGATGATGATGATGATGATGACAATGATGATGACAATGATAATGATGATGGTGATGCTGCTGATGCTGATGGCAATGATGATGATGATGATGATGATGATGATGATAATGATGATGATGATGATGATGACAATGATGATAATGATGATGATGAAAATGATGATGATGATGATGACAATGACGATGACAATGATGAT
>JAAAKL020010073.1:0-14635 GCA_010016065.2 Carybdea cf. marsupialis auct. non (Linnaeus, 1758)
CGTGTCACCGCCTAACAGTAGCTATTACAGTCATGTCGCACCCAACAAAATGGAAGATACTCCCCCACCATTACCACTGAAGCAATCTCGTCGAAAGTCCTCAGGTGTAAACCAGGAAGACAATTCATCGCATGTGACGTTTACAAACAGTCCGCAGTCGAGAAGTATTATCAGTAGTGAGACCACCCCACCAATTCCTTTTATGGAACTACAACCATCAGGAAGCTTAGGTAACGTTTTACGTGTTATGTTTATAACAGTCAGTAAATCTGCAGGGTGTCAACTCCTCTTCGAGATCCGATAACTCTTCTTGAAGTTGATTTTGATTTGATTTTCACTTGAAGTTGAGCCAAAAAAAGGCAAGATGTAGGAATTTGTGAAGTTGTACGGATCTCTTGAGCTTATGATGAATATAATAACCCAGCAAAGAGAGAGTAGGAAGACCTTAGCGGCAAACAAGAAATCCAAATTTGACGAACACGCATAATTTTCTTTTGAGGTTTCGGTGTATCTCATATCATTATCAAAGAATACCTAAACAACATAACGTAGAAGACTTTAAGCAAAAACGCAGTACAATACAACAGAATAGGAAAAACCTTATGGTCCCAAAGGGAGAACAGCAAGTGTTAGAAGAGAGACAGAGGAATAGGGCTCTGGGGTAAGTTTAGAGAAGGTTTGAGGTTCGCCAAAGAAGACGTGTTTTCAATTTTATTTATTGTTTGCCGCAGTGGTCTTTCTACGCTCTCTTTGCTGGGTTTTTATATTCCTCATTAGATTACGATTTCCACATGGTGTATCAATTGCGAATATTTTACAAATAGTCTCTTGAGTTGTACTTTCCTTTTTTGTTTATGTTAAAATTTTAAGAAAAACCTCCATTTAGCGCCGGATATGTAGTTAACTACTAATTTGAATTTCGGCCGTGTCGTTTCCTCTAGTTGCATTGTGTTATGTTGATTTTAATGACTGCTTGGGGTAACGATTTGTATGTACCAACCCTGGCAGATATATCAAGAATGCTACACACTCTTTTGAAAATGTAAGGAGTGGCAATGCCATTTCCCTTATTTATATTATAGCCATTGTTGCCATCTAGTCCTCTTAGGGAATGTATCATCTAATATTTTTCCGGAATTCAGCTCCTAAGAATTTTTGGCCAGCCTGTTTAGGTCCCAAACTTTTTCTCGTGATTTCTTTATTCACATTCCCCAAGGATAAATGATAAGCCAGCCCTTCAGCTCGCCCATCTGAGGAACCCACAGTGTCTTTGGGGAAGCACAAGTTCGTGTTACCCTTAGATAGAGATTGCATTTGTACCTCCATGAACAGTCATATTTCCGTAGGCATTTAAGGCAAGGTAAGATAGCTGTACTACAGACTGACTTATTCTCAAGACTGTTTGAATATCTCATCTCTCCCACCCCACCCCAAAAGTTGTAATCAACATGCATCACTTTTGTTGTGACATTTCAAGGTCAAAGTATCCCTTAGTTATTAAAAAAGAATGAAATGTTTTGATAAAATTTTGTTTGCATGCAGTTTGAGGAGGTAGTCTCACTTAAAATTTGAGGTGAAGTTGGTTACACATGGTTCACGGCTTTGTAATCGTCGTTTCCTTGAAGTATTAATTCGCCCCCATGTCTAAAATATTTCGCTGCCCTCTCTCTTCTCTCCCGATAGGTTCAAGAATGGATTGTATGTCACCCCCGCTTTCTCCCAACGATAGACCGACAATAGACGAGCGTGATAAAAGACTGAGAGCAAGCAGTAGTCCTCAGCTGAGTCACCGTGCTGATATTTTAGCGTCAGTAGGCAATGAGTGTACTCCCGTTCCACCGCCGAGAAAGCACCGAAAAGATTCGAAAAACAGGCCCCAAAGTCTTCATGGATCATCGCTAAGTAGTAGTCTGAAAAAGTGCATTATTGTGGATATGTCGAGCCCACCAGGGCAAGCACCGTACGATATTGCTGCGGGAAGGGACTCCATTATCAAGAGATTGCAAGCACAAGCTCCGAGTGAAATCGATAAAGACGCACCACCTGTACCGCCAAGGGATCTTAAAGCGGCAGACACCGACTTGAAATATTTTGTAACTGCTTTCGTGGAAAGTGGCGAATCGTCGGAGCAAGAAAAGATAGCCTTGTCCCCTACCGAGTCTCTTCAGGACGAAATGTCACCTGAAGAGATCCCTGGATTATCGGAAGGACAAAGCCGTGTGGAGGAGGGTACCTTGGAAACAACAAGTGTTAGTTCTGTTTATACTTCACTAGAAGATGGAGCATGTTGTAGTGAGACCCCTACTTGTTCCTCGTGTGCATCTACCAAAGAAACAGCTGGACACCAAAATGATTTTTTACGAAGTACTGGCATTGATAGGGAACGAACAGTGGCACCTGAGCGAGGGAAGACAAATGGAGAAGTCGACTCTTTAATCGGTAAAACGACTAGCGACACTGTCTCGGAATTGCATCAAACCTCGAGTGATAGCCCGTCTTCAGCAGTGGAATTTTTCTCAAACATCGAAGAACCCTCAAACGTACTGGTTAAAGAGAAGGTGTTAAGTGAAGGAGTGGAGTTAGATTCAGGTGCAAGTATGACAACGGAAAAGGAAAGCGAGGAGGTATGTTCGAGTTTTCGCAACGTACGTCGTCGTGCCTTTTTGTGCTCATTGAAACGTAGCTTAGTGTGATGTAATGGCTTACGGTTTCAACTTGTTAATTTTAACCGGTTTTTTACGAATTATCCTCACATCGATATTATAAACAGTTTGAGCAGAAAGCAGAAAACTATTCAAGTTTGATTACTATAAGTTTCTAGGAATTACTTTCAGCCTCATTTAATCTGTGGCCCTTTTCTCTAGACTGTCGTTTTCTTTACGCCGATGAAACTCAGCCGACTTATGTTACCATTTTAAGTCCATGATAGGTATTATATAAACTTCAGTGAACGACGTACTTTGAGTTAAATCATAACAAAAGGCAACCCTTCTTTCAGGGAGACAACGCGGGAGAGGAGAGAAGCCATTATCCTTTTAAGGCTTAGCTTTGGCACTCTTTTATCCAATTTTGACTATATTGCTAAAGAAGTTCTAACGAAGATCAGCTAGTAACCCGCAGAATTTACCTTAAGTTATTCCCTAGGTTACCCCATTCTCGTATTTATTTATTTGTTTATTTATTGATTGATTGATTTGGCAAGTATCTCTGTTTTATTCCGCAACAATCGTGGCATTATGTTGGTATTTTCATTCGTGAAGCAACCCTGAAATTGGTGCGTTTGGCGAAACGGGGCATGGAGGTATGGATCAATAAACCAGGAGTTGATAGATCAAAATCCAGGTGATAAACGGGATGTATGTAAACTTGGCCCTGATTTCTAGGCCTTCGCAGACGCCACTTTTATAATAACTGAGAGCCCGCATCTTGTAGTCTCTACTTAGATTATCTCTCCTTACATGTTACAGTTTTCTGTTTCAATTTTCCTGTAGAATAGTGAAGAATCACCAGGCTGCAATGCTGATGGTGATAACAACACCATCGAAGAGTCTGTCCTAACTGGTCTTTTGACATCCTCCCTACAGAAATTTTCAAACACGCGTGATAATGATAAGTCCAGGTACATTATCAACTTTGAAACTTCCGTCTGATGGGACAAGTTTGGAATCTTGGCTTCAGTGACTAATATGTGATTAAACGTTTCCATGGTAACCTGGACTCGCTATGCTCACAGTACGGGAACTGAATGGCAACTATGAATGGCTTGAGTTGTGAAGGCGATCGATTAGAATCGGAACTGGACAGGACCTGGCGCCATCTTTCACTACACGGTTCCTCAAGTTCGAATAAATATCTACGTTAATTTACAGAGTACCGGTTAGATGGAAGTATTCTACCTTTGCTTAAGTTCCTCTTCGTGCACCTTGATGGGTATGAAGCTATTTCCATTCGAAATTGTACAGGTTGTTGATGATTGTTCGTTAGTTTGTGTGATAGAATTAGATAAATATCCTCCGATAAGAGCTTATATAACTAATAAGCACATGGGATGCCATGTAGTTAGTGCGGTCAATTATTTATTTATGTACTTAATAGTATATGGTGCCACACAGAAACTTAACAAGTCAATAAGTGAAGACTTGTAGCTTATCTCACAGAGATCAATAGACGAGTGGGAAGTTTAAATACAAAAACAGGGCGGAGCTATTTAGTAACTGCAAAAGAAGTTGGATGAGACCACACCCGTATGATATTGTATTTTAGTAGATTTGCCTTGAAAACAAAGTTGTCTTGGGACGCTTCTCAGCGTAGGAATGATTTTCGTTAATTTATTGCTGAGAGCAACAGGAAGACGACAGAATGCCAGTTGTGGAAAGAGTCTTGTAGTGAACCCCGCCATTCGTGCAGTACAGCACATTTTGCATGGATTGTAGACGTGTTAAAGTGTAATCGCAAATGGTTAACATTATCACACCGCATGGGTTAAAACTCTTGATTGCCTTGTTACAATATTTTTGAGAGGCCATTATAGTGGGGAGGAGGGGGTGTTGCTGGTAGAACTATTATGTTTGTAAGAGTTGCTATTATCAGGAAAACACTCTTTATTTACACGAGGATTAAAAGTAGAGGAAATTACAAAACAGTGTAATATGAACGAGAGCAACAATCGTCAGTAAATGTGTTAGTTGTAAGATTCTTTAGTTCTTCCGTAAGCTAGGAGAAAATATTAGTATAAATCTGAGACGTTTTACTACTGTAAACCCCCGAATATGCACTGCTTCTAAGTAGATGCTACCCTCGACCAAGGGCCGTGACTGGTATAGAAAGTGTCTGAACCATTCAAAAAGCGCTTTGAAATTGTTGACATTTTTTTAGCGCGTGTGACGCAAGCGCTTTCTAACCGCAAGTGAATGATATTTTGAAATCTAGTTACACGATTACGCATTCAGAGAGTACGAAAAACAACGTAAAGGTCAGGCTGCAGTATCAATAGACGCAGTCCTTAGATTAGCACCCCTAGTTGATATGCTCCGCATTGATATCATAAAGTGCTAAACAAGTGACGAGGTGCTTATTCCCCGATTTATGGTATGTTCGGCGTAGGGGGGTTTCACGCCTACTGAACCTTTCATTGTTAATGTAGGGGAAAGGGAGCAGTAGGTATTGTTACCTAGTGCCGTTGCCGGGTAAACAATATGGTATGAACTTGAGTGAAATTATACTCAGTTGCAGTACTCGGGTAAGAAAACGCCCGTAGAGTTCACTTTGAATTTAATAATGCCTTTAATGTAGTCATAAATTTAATTATCCTCTTTGTAGCGTATTGAATTTAAATTAGGATTGAGAGTAGAACTCGACTATATGTAAATACATTCTACGGTGATTGTGGTTGATAGAGTTGTAAATATGTAAGTACTGCAACACTAGAAATATGACTACTAATAAACTAATGTTATATAGAGGCCAGAGCGTATGTATGTCAGTTAATTTATTCGTTTATTTGAACACGTTATTTTATTGATGGATTTGAAGGCAAGGGTAGGACTTGCTAGTATCTTCTAAGAGGCAATTCCAGTTCTTTTATCCGTGCAATGATTATTTTAAATCTTTTTAGTATTGGAATAGGCAGCAGGTCGTTCTTCGACTGAAATTTAGGTTCGCGATTTTCGAATTGTGGTGTTGGAAGAGCATGTTGTAAAGGAGAGGGTGTGGGCTAATTTTCTGAGCTCGATTGTGGCGTCTATTCCCATATTGGTAGAATCGTTTCATGGCAGTCAACAGGCAGACTGTGTTAATCAGTAAACATTTCTTACATTATATTTGCACACTTAAGGCTCCTTGCTTGTAAGAAGGCACCTAGACTGGCAACACGTTGGTAAAACGTCCCAGCCTTCGTCTTTGTTGGATTTCTTTCAGGTGAAGTTTTCCACCAATTAAGGTACAAATGCATCAGTTCGGCTTTAGTAAGCACGAACGCAAGTGCGGAGTCATGAGATTCTGAGGAAATCTGAAAGTAGTGCCGTCTCCCAGATTCAACAGATCTAATTCACCAGCAAATTTTTAAATCCATTTTCGCGTAGTAGCAAGATGTTTTGTGGTTGCTGCCAGTGATTTTGTTAGTATTATTATAGTCTGTCTCAGAAAGTTGCGATGGACCTGAACAGTCAAGGTATCGTTGCTTTTTTGTGTGTCAACAGTTTGTTGCCGGTGACTTCGTCCTCGGACGAAAAAGAGCTGGTCTCTTCATTCGTATTGCATGGATTAATGAAGTTACGCTTTGAACTGTGACTGTATGTAACGGTTGAAAGGTCTGAAAAGTTATTTTGCCTCTATGACGCCAGGTACTTTCTGTTGCTATGGACTCTTTACTATTTATAACAACAAACGTAGGCATTTAGAGTCCTGTGTTTTTAATCTGAAAATTCTATAGCTTACTACTATGACCTACGACATAAATAATTATTTTCAAATGATTTAACCCACTCTGTTTCTTTTCAATTGTTAAGAAATAGCGATTGTAATTTTATTTCAATGGAACAAAAAGTTCTTGCTTAACCAAGACAGGACTTGTAGCGTTTACAGTTTTTATTGCTTGACTAGATATTTGGCAGCAATGTTGGAAGTTCTCAATTACAGGGAATGGATGGGAAGTCTGCAGTCGGACAACGTCTTCAAGTGTTAATGCATCTAGCAAAGGTGGCATCTAGTGGGTATTTTGATGCTTAATTTGTATATATCCGTTGACATTATGGAATATATTTTAAAGTCCATCAGACAGCTTCAACTTGCATGTTTTGCAACCGCTCAAAGGCCCGTCTATTCCGCAATGAAAAATTGGTATGAACGGAAAGAAAGTAAAGTCGTTGAATGGATTGCGCATGCGATATCATAGCTATGTCCCGTTGCATTTTGGCTCTCCATGAAATTTGAAAATTTTGATTTTGTTGTAGTCTGTGGTGTCAGTTTTGATATAGCGTACGTATTAAGTCGTTTATTTTAACAATCAGTTGAAGTCCTACTCTGAATTCTATGAATACAAAACACCAAAATTTTGAGACCTCGATGCGCAATGCCCACATTACTTGGAATACAAGTGATCGAAGCCAAAGTAGTATCGTTAGTAAATGCCACATAGACCGCTGTACTGCTTGTTTCTGGCCACGTCAATGTACGTGTGTGGAAGATGTTATAGCGAGGTAAATAGTCTCCGTAGCACCGCAGTTGTGAAGATAACCTTTAAGAAATACGTCCTTTACCGACCAGCTGTTTTAGGGCATAACTATTTTGACACAGTTTTAGAAGGTTACATAAGATAGGAGAAGTGAGGAAAACGGGCTTAAGATATTGTGCTTAGAGTGTGCATTAACAATCGATGTTTAAGTTGGGGTGCTGGCGACATAATACTCACGATGCCATACTTGCATGATGCAGCATTTTACAGATTTGGTACTAACAAGATTCATACTTCTTCTTTTTGAATTAAATAGCTTTTATTTGCCGAATGGACACTCGTTCTGGCCTCCCTTGTAGAAAGAATAAATGTACCAATTTATGTGTTGATATTTCCACTGTGATAAAAGGATTGCTTGTTGAACTGCATAGTAGTCCCTTTTTTCGTGTACCATCAGTCTTCTTATCTTCTTATGTTGTTGTATGCTGCAAAATTGTTGTTGTATACAGTTATGTTTCATTTACGAGAAAGTCCAACATGGGGTCACACTTATATGACTCTTGACAGTAAGTGGCAGCGATGGGGAGAGGGGAGGGATGTGATAAGTCTAACTAGAAACAGCAGCATAGGTTGTTGACAACAGTGAACGTAATGCATGCAAATGTGTGGTCCGCGTGCGCGAATTGGCGCGTATCTTTTGGCAGAAGACCGCACCTTATACAGGGCTCGAGAAGTATTTTTGCTATATAGTAAATAGTATAGTACCATGCTGTGTAGTTCCGTGATTGACAATGAAAGCGGCACAAGTTAACTAGCGGTAGCAAGAGACACAAGTGTTCTTCGAAAAAATGGCAGCCTCACGAAGTATAACCTTATATCAAACTTGCATACAGTTAATAATTTTAATTTGGTAACGATTAACTAACACGAACTCGTATGCCAGGGTTCTGAAAAGGTCTTGCACTAAGCACGAAGCAATTAGGGAGAATATGTAATCTCGGCTGCCCCCATTTTCAAATATACCTTTAACCTTTGTTTGTGATTTCTCTTACACCAATTGAGTGGAAGAGAGAACGGAAAAGCTTATTATTGCGTCTTTGGAACCCAACCACAGGGGGGAAATACAAGGGTATATCCCCCCACATTTCAACTGGGTTCTTGCTACCCTTGATCCCGTCGATTAGAACTTTCTCTCCAGTAAAAGAGGCTGAGGATGCAAGTCATAATTACGGCAGTATTCATTTATCCTGCATTTTGCAAGAAAATGAATCACTAAGTATGGAGTAACTATGCGAATTGTATTCAAAACAGAGGAAGTGTCTTAGTTTGGCAGTAAAACATTGAGTTGAAGAGACCAGGGCAGACATCTTTTACCGCTATTCTGTGTAATCCGGGAATGTAGGCAATGTTAAACAAGGTTCCTAGACGTCTTTAACAGCTAATGGGCCAAAATGGTGCAATGCTTCTATACTGGGCCAAATGAATAGATCGGTTGGATAATGGCCCGAGAGAGGCACGGACTCGATATTACGTCATGGAAGGCTTTAGTGGGCAGCAAACCTTAGCAAAGAAGAACAACGTTTGCAAATGTTTTGTGACCGTTGCCAGTTTTGGTAATGGTTTTCGTGTATCGCTATTGTCTTGTCCATGGTAGTGTATCCTAGCAAGGGGTTAAGTCAAAATTGGAAGAGGAAATCAGCTCTTTGACGTTAGATGGTAGTTGCAAAAACATAGGTAAATTCAGTTGCAATTAAGAGTCTTGGCGGTCCTGATTGACAGTCTCGTTCATAGAAATAACAATTGGCTGGCGATGCTTTTTCGAGTTGCCGGACGTACTAGAGAGCAAACCTAATGCAGTTCTATTTCAGGATGTTCTTGTTTAGTATGTATTTTGGCGATCTGGATGCGACTGTAAGGGATATCATTAAAATGCATTTGTGCGCCTTCCTGATCATTATTTGCCTTTTTGTGCAAAAGAGAGTTGATTCTTTCGTTTTTACTCGGTTTCTCTGCTTAAGACTAAATTTGGCCAAATTTGGGGTCTTTGACATCTAACATGGAAAGAAACGAGGTAGTGAATTGGATATGACTTAATTTGTTCATGATAATTAAAACATAAAAAATGAGACGATCGAACCTTAATTTCGTTACGAAGTCACTCGAAAGAGTACTTTCTCTTATCCTTTTTCGTGGATGGGACGAAATTGATGTCATTTAAAAGCTGTGCTGTTCAGTTTAATGGCAACGATGTGGACTGTTAAACATCGATGCAGTGGATAAAAATATCTGATGAGGGAATCTGTAAAATAATGATATCATAAAAAACGTTTGACTGTCTAACTGCTAGTACAGGGAAACTACAACAGGAATGGGAAGCATTTCATAGCATAAAATCTAGTAGATCTAGCTTCCACCAATTGTAACATGATGGCCAAGTTATCTTCTTTTCCAGTGAAACGCCTTTGAACGTACATCTGATCAGGCCGATGCCCAGTTCGGCATTCCAATGAATCTGCCCATTTCAAGTTTGATTATCCAAAGTAGGTAGTCAGTTAAAATTACACTATCATTTCGGTCAGGAGAAGATTCAGAAACTGCTGTGCTATTCCCTTATATTTGACAAAAGAATCTTTGTTTGAATAGGAGCTTTTTCTGTAGGAAATCGCTGGTGTTGTCTACGCACGTCACCTTGTGGAGGTCTTGTCCAATCTCATTCGAACCATATGTCTAAAAGCCTGGTCTGGTCTGTTATTTATCTTTGCTGGAAACCAGGTCTTGCCTGTCGCAAGTTTCTTGTTGGTGACCTGAAATATCTCTGGATACTCCACATGGAACCCTTATTAGCGGGCTTGGCGACTTCCCTCGTTGTCCAGGTCTGCCCAAACTCCTTGGAAATAATATTTTTGTTCATGCTTTTATTCTGTTTACACCAATTGAGAAGCTCCTTAACATGGTTTCCCATTCCAGTAAATTCTTCCTCTAATATTTTTAGCTCGACATTATTAACGCACTCCTTAACCAACACCTGCACAATGTGTGAAAACTGCTGCCTGTCGTATTGGCTCAGTCAAGAGAGAGGTAGTCTAACACGTTGAGGGTTGATGGCTCTAGTCTATCGTCAAGCTGAAAATTCCCTAAATGAATCCAATAGGGAAAAAGGCACCTAGATTGAGCTGGGGAAGAATAAACGTGACTAGTTTGAGAAACTGACTACTGTCCACCTGGCCGTGCCTTTGCTCTGGACATGTGATTCTCTATTCCATAATACCACATTTACAGACGCCAGCTGTGTCAAGTAGGCACCGTTCGATTTGTTACAGAGCAAATAGAGAGTCGCCATGTGCTACGGCTATTCGAAGCACCCATTCCGAAATGCTCCCTGCAAAAGCACGGGTTGAGAACTATCGTTTCACTATTGGTGCCTTCCCACCTCTCCAATATCGTCAATCCAGTGTGATAATGCAAGAGGCACTCTTGCATCCTTGTAATCGGCAAACGATTGCCCTTACTCCACTGCCCCAGATTTGTCTCCCAAAGCCTAAATATTAGCTACGTGCCTAAACTTAACCGAATCAAAATGTCATTCTATTGACATGTCATATGGCTTTTAGTGTATTTCTTTTATACCCAAGCTACATATCAAGCAAATCCGACGTGAGATTTCCTCGACTACCTGGCAGAGAGCTCACGTTTTGGTTTCTTAGTACAGCTCTTCGGATGCTATGAGTTGAGTAGTGACCTACAAGCTAAAAGTTATGCCAAAGATACAATTCTCTACTGGTCAGTACAGGTTCCAGAAATGTTTAACTTTCGTTACTAAATTTTAAACAGTCAAGTGTAAAGGTCCTACACTGGGGAACCATGAGACCAGTAGCTCAAAAGACATTCCTAGAGATGTTGTTTCAGAAGGCTCAACTACCGAAATCTTAAAGGAAGAAGTGTACACAATCATAGCTATTATCAATAGAGACAGAACTTTTGCTAAACAAAGGGTATGCGAGCTGCAGTCCAATCTGTATGCACAGAAATAAATTGCCTTCCACAGCGTCTAAGAATCCTCAATATTTCAACCCGCCGATGAACATGGATACGCTATGTTACGCCATCAAGGCTTTAAACAGAATCAAGGGCATGAATTACATAAGATGAATCTGTCTTAAAGCATTCTTTGAAGAGTCGTTCTAACAAGTGAGAAATCCGAGGAATAAAGAATGATATATTAACAACGGACACAACTGAAACATGCAAGTGCCACTACAGTAAAATGCCGTTGAATATCGAAGAAAAGTAACAGAAACCCGGATCTCATGGACTGTTATATTCTAGGTCTTTGCAACGTAATATCATACTTCGGTGCTAGTGTTTAGTAATCAATTCTACAAATACGAAGCCATAATCTCAATTTGTGTCGCTGATGTCATGTTTTATTGTTGTTTCTCTTATGCATAATATACGTAAACAATAGCTCTATGTCTGACTAATTGCAAAACCCCAATACCACAATTAGCTCACATTGTGGAAATTTTGGAGTAACTTCGAGTATCGTTTGGCAGGATCCGCCCAGTATCAAGGTAAAGCAGAGCTCAATAGTAAACACGGAGATGGCCGGAATCCCATTCTCCGCCCCTCCCTAAAAGGTTTCGCTTCAGTGCTTTGTCCTTCATAATCTTCCCACGCCTTCTGTGTATCCTCTCTCTGGGCTGCTTCATTCCTGTATAACTATTCCAAAGGGAAATTACCCCATAAAGAGTCTATAACAGTCATGCACAATACATTGCCGGCAAGCATGGTAGGCGGTGCCTTGCTGATCTCTATCTGAAGTCGAGGGCCATAACTAAAATGGCAATGAGCACGATGGCCTTCAAGAGGCATATAGTGTGCAATGACTCATATCCCAGATTAATCCATCTTTAATGTTGCCTACCGTGTTTGCAAAATGCCTTTTCGTCTGACGAAACTAATACTTATATGAACTCGCCGTTTCTTGTCATTGTCTGGTGAATTAGCTCCATGCTGCACCAGACAGAACTTCTTAAGTCTATTAAACGAACACAAATCACAAGCGAGGAAGGGATTTCAATATTGTTCTGTAGATATGACGCCATCCTGATTGAATATGAGAGGATAAAAAAGGTAGGGAGAATTTACATGTGCATGAACGTGCTGCAGACACCAAGAAAGTGACAGAAGACGTAACAAAAATTCGTATCAGCTCTTTGCTTGTGAACTTTTATCGTAATGTTTCACGATATGATGATAGTATAGTAGAATCACATTTCGATAAATAAACTGGAGAAATCGTTCATTATTCTAAATTCCGATTAACTGAAGAAAGGACTCTAAAGTCGTTAGAAATGTTTCGGTATCGACTAAAAGCAGAGCTAGAAATTTAACAGCAACCTAGTACCTAGTCACGTGCCTTTCATTGGCCTCAAAGAAGGGGAGGACTGGGAAGAAGTACAGTTGATATGATGTTGAAGAAGTTATGCACAGGTACTTAAATAAGTTACGAAATGACTGAAGCTAATTGTAATTGGTTTGGCATGTGTATGAGGGCATTGCACACTTGCCCATGGCAGTACCTGGTGGGTTTATTCAGCAGGCCCTTGCCCTTAACATTTTAAAGATCTCTGTCATATGTCTTTATGTGCAAGTCCCGGAACCGAATAGTAGCAAAGAGGCTTAAGTTTTCTTTCATCAATTTTTCAGGTATGTCTTTGCATTCCATTGCGTGGGTAAGAACTTTGTAAGATTTACCATTAGCTTCCCACAAGCTAACAACTTCATTACAGGATTGTCAAGGTTCATACGAAACATTCATACGATAAAAAAATGTATCTACATTGATTTTTGCTTTAATTTCGATAGTCGAAAATGAAGAGATTTTAAATGAATGGTTTGTACTATGTACTCCTATTGAAGTCATCACTGAAGGTAATAAAAAATCTGCAAGATTTGCTACCACCCTCTACGGACTGTATATGCCTCTCTTTATAAGAGAGCTGGCAATGACTATGCACTGTTGGTGGTAAGGGGTGTGAACATATCATGTAACTGCAATGCCGATTAGTTTTGATCATTACCCAGCTAATCACTGTCTTCTAATTACTTAATTTCCTCCAAATCATCATATAAACATTTTGGAAGGAAGGATCTCCTTCAGAGCCCACCAATGAGTAAAACTGAATAGTTAAGTATGAAAGTAGAAAGAAAGGGAAGAAAGGGAAAGAAAGGGAAAGAAAGGGAAAGAAAGGGAAAGAAAGGGAAAGAACGGGAAAGAACGGGAAAGAAAGGGAAAGAAAGGGAAAGAAAGGGAAAGAAAGGGAAAGTAAGGAAAAGAAAGAGAAAGAAAGGGAAAGAAAGGGAAAGAAAGAGAAAGAAAGGGAAAGGAAGGGAAAGGAGGGGAAAGAAAGGGAAAGAAAGAGAAAGAAAGCTTATTATTACAGAAAAAATCTAGAAAAACAGAGGGAAACAAAATTATTGGGGGCCTGAACCACTGCTTAAGCCTCTGGAATAAACACTTGCTTACTTATCTGATATCATAATAAACGTTGATACAAGAAGTACGCCTGGTTATACAGAGCATAAGTTTGTAGTAGTCACGTTCTATATTAGAAGTGTCATTTGACCTTGCCTCCGAACTTTGACACCCCACCGGTAAAAATTAGTTACGATATAGCAAGGAGTTCCTTGTATCTAAAGCTTTTTGCTCTGTTAAGAAATATCATAGAATCAACAAATCGACAAAAAAGGAATACAGAAATAAACAGCAATTCCTAAATTGATCTCTAATTACAGAAGCTCAAAGAATGTCATCATTTCTCTTTTTTCTATACGTGACTTAATGTCGTTTTCTTCAGGGTCAGAAAAATCCGTTAATAGAACTCCAGTTCAATGAGAGCTGATGATTTCAAAAGAGACTATATTAATACCTTTATGGCATGTCATTCAGTTTACAATTTAATCCATCCGAATTTCCATAATCTTATGCCATCACGTGCTAATCCTTGTAACAATGGAACACTGACATACAGAATACTACATCTAATAATCCTACTGTATCGTCGTACGTTCCAATGCAGTCAGTTGTCTGGAGCATTTAATTTGATGTTGTTTACTGTCGTCCAATAGAAATATAACACCCTATACCGAACTGGGATATCTTAGAATAAACAGGAGATAGTGAAGAGATGTACGTGGAGAGCATAGTGCCACGGAATGTCAAGTAAAGATTTTTCTGGTAGTTCTCCCTGCATACACAATATGTTATTTTCTATTTATCTTCTTATCATTATTATTATTATTATTATTATTATTGGTAGGAGACATGTACCATACTCATTCCTGTATACCTTGTTTGTAAGCGAGTACTTGAATTGTTATGGCAGACAGAGAATAAATAAATTGAAGCTTAAAAATTATTATTATTATTATTATATTATTATCTTATTTCATCACGCTACA
>JAAAKL020010074.1:0-14634 GCA_010016065.2 Carybdea cf. marsupialis auct. non (Linnaeus, 1758)
TTTAAGGCTTATTTACACGCTACGATTTGTCGGCCGATTTAGGGACGATTTCGTCACGTGACCAACCCAAGATTAATCGTACGTGTAATTGGCCTCCACGTCACGATCGACGATTTTGAGCACAAAACACTGTTTGGGATTTTATCTTGTTCAGAAACAGTAGGAGAAGCTGAAAAGAGACTCTACTTGAGAATGGGAAATAGGCAATTATCTAGATTCTTGGAGATGCATTCATCTGGATGGTATTATAGCCTTGCATGAGAAACTACATAGTCATTTCGCAGGTTTGTTTGTGATCAAAAACATCAACTATGCTAAAATTGCAAATAAAACTCATGGCATTATTCTTTGATATACCTACAGAGTGTCCCTACAAGACGTTCCTAACAGTAATGTTGTTTCTGCTTTACAGCTAGTCATGCTTTCCATCGCGACTTCAAGGCGACCATGTTAAAATTTTTAGGCACTGCCACGACATCCAAAATCGGGAGTAAATCTGTTCAAGTGTCACGTCACAGATTTTCTAAAAATCGTCCCAATTCGTGCTGAGATCAACAACCGTGACATCAGACTCCTGAACAATAGACGTACTTCATACCAACTGTGAGTCGGCCGACAAAATCGTAGCGTGTAAATCAGCCTTAAATGGCCATCGCTATCTTGTCACTTGAATCAATCGCTTCACTCAATGGGTTACTACTATTCCCATCTCATACATGTCTCCTGAAAGTGTCGCTCGTACCTTTGTATCACACTGCACATCGGAATTCAGAATTTCATCCATCATTACCACGGGTAAGGGCTCTCAGTTGGAATATGTACTTTTCGAATCGCTCACCTTGGGACTTGGCACTCGTTGCATTCGTACCACTTTATATCTTAGGAACTCCAACGGTCCTGTCGAACGCTTCCATCTCCATCTCAAATCAGACATTAAATGTCAACCTGATCCTTCACATCGGACTGACATCCTCCCTCTAGTCTTAATAGCAATTCATCTAACGGTCAAGACTGATCCTGGCTATTGTCCTGCTGAGCTTGTGTACGGAGTGCTACTTCGCCTACCAACGAAGTTGTTGCTACAAGTTCAACACAGATTTACTAGATCCTAGTATCAACGTCAACAGTTTGCAACACTCTATGTCTCAAGTTCACCCACCTGCATATCGACCGCATTTCAGACCCTCGCATATCCCGAAGCAGATGTTAATCTGTACTCATGTCTTTATTTGATGTGACTCTGTTTGACCAACTTTAAAGCACCCATACTGAGGGCAGTTTAAAGTTTTCTAATGGAACGAAAAACTTTCTATTTTGCACATAAACGCAAAGAATGATAGTATTAATTTAAAACATTTGAAGGATTGACGAAACCAAATACCAGTTTAAACGATCAATCGATTTATATAATAGCAACAAAGATGACTTTGGATATTAAAATTCCTTGTCCTCATGTTCACTTCCTGGATTCTATTCCAAAATATGGTAACCTTGACGTTTAGAGCGTAATATAAGAAGTTCCTTGAAAATTTTAACTTCCTAATTTTAATTTGTTCTCTGCGTATAAATGAGCAACCGGGGGTATATTAGCTGAAATAAAACTCTAAACATTTGGAAATTAACTTCTTAGAACAATCTTAATTTCTCACGTTAAATTTGTGACTAAAACTCTAAGTAATAGAGATAGCATATGCCACGCCCTTTGCCCCACTCCTAGCTGACCTCTATCCCCAAGAGGACACTCAGGAGGTCAAGTTACATTTGTACCTCAATATCTTATAAAAATCAATGATGTACAAGTGAGAGGCGCACAAACGTAGAGTGACGTTGCTTTTATGTCGGAACGCTCCAAAAACTCACATACAGGTAATTTTTCCCAGAATTTGCAAAATTCAATAATAATTTCAGCGGTATTCCCTTTTTGGACTAATTTATTACCATTTTTCCCTACATGAAGTCTTTATCAGGTCATTTTGGAAAAAATGGGAAGAGATCCAAGGGAATGCATATGTCTCTTATAAAACGTACTAACTACAGCCTTAAAATTGCTGCTGAGAAAAGTTGGGAGGTAGTGAGGGCAATGAAATTGATAAACATTGCATATAATGGCTTGATAACACCACGATGAACAGTAAAATGCGAAATTTAGGTAACAACTGAGTAAGAAGATTTCTGTACATGGCGTTGGACAAAGAAATACCCTGGTTGTGTGAAAAAATAACTAATAATTTAAAGATAACCAAGAAAACAAATTCCTGAAAACAAATGACAGATTATTTGAGTTCAAATATCGCTGTGCTGATTTGTTGACACGACCTGATCTAATGACAACATTTTGACTGTCCGAAGATGCAGCATCTTCATGTGAAACTGCAGAATCAACGTACTTATTGGTGAGAGTGCAGAGTGGTGAGCGATGCCTTGAACACGGTTTCCCAAATAACGGTATTGATTAAGTTCTCATCAGAGAGAAAACATTTTCAGTAGTACTTACGAGGTGTACGAGTTAGAGGACGATGAAAATTCAACATCGCCATATCTCTCAAAGCTGTCCATTACAAGATGGACTGTCTAACCCACTGCTCAATCGAGGATTATGTCCTACTATAAGCAGCTCATGAATTTCTGGGGCATTTGTTTATAAGAAAAGATTGACTTAAAGACAGAATCACGTATAATTGGGTGCATATCTCACTCAAATGACACTATTTTATCCTTTTCTCGACTTCACCTAGTACATAGAGCGTACGCCTTGATTGTTAACTTGTCGCAGGCATTACAGAAAGAGAGCATATCAACACTAGAGAGCCAGAAGACAGCACAGATCATAATCAAAACTCTTGAGTCTATGAGATTGGAAGAGTCAGCAGACTGCCGCTTCAATGCCACACTTCGAAAAGCAGCACAGTATGAAATTCTGAAATAGGGAACTCAACCACGAAACCGAGAAATGCTCAACTATAGGTGGATGTATAACTATTTCTGGGTAGAAGGACCATCCGCCGAGCAAGGATCAGGACAAAGCAGTAGTGACACACCTTTCTTCCCTGAGCCTACAAAGGACAGCTTTAGAGAGAATTATATAATGTGCTGTATCTAATCATTGCCTTCATTTGAAATTGATTTGATCAACTCAGCTTTATTTTTTCTTGAAAATAGAACAAGTTTTGACAGTGGAACAAGTTGTGACTTGGAGTCAATTGGACATTGGCTATAATGATGATTCAGAATTTGAGGACGGCCTGGCCATGTACAGAGTGAGATTGATTTTAATGCAGTGGAGGTCGAAGGAGCGACTCTGATGACAATGCTAAATACAAGAGAATTACATCGTTTCAGAGATTTTACAACAGTTGTACAAGCATTCAGAGAGTCTCAGAAGAAATTTCTGTCCAATATTTGTACGTTGTTGAGGACACTCGTGTTACATCGTGCATTCCAGAGAGCTTCTTTTCAACAGCAAGGAGCTCAGATCAACCATATCTAGAGGGAGATTTAATGCTTGGGCCCTGCTTAATATTCATAAGGAGTTGGCAAATGCTTTGGATCTGGTCGCATTTGCTAATGAATTTATGGGATTTAATGACTAGAGAAAGCACTATTTTGGATAGTTTGCTCCTCTGATTTGATGCACCGAACTGACATGACAGATGAAGTTTTTCCGGAAAGTTGCCATCAGACGTTGTACTTTCAAAAACGTTGAATATTTTAACCATGTTGTTTGAACTGTACAATTTGAAGATTAAGTAAAGCAAAGTAGACATGTTTGCATCGAAAAACCTTTCGCCGATACTCTTCAATCGGTCTACACCAGTAATGAAACATAATATACGGAGTCTATCTATACGAAGAAGAAAGGATCGAAGAATTACAAGAACAGAATGTTTTATTGGCTACATACTAACAAAGGAAAACAGATTGTCACTGCAGGTCGTAGCAGTGAGGACTCGTGACCTACCGGCCTCCTATGCTTTGGAGTAGAAGTAGGAGCGTCCCTTCTTCACTAGTTTAGTTTAGGGCTCTTTGGAGCCGAAACTCCTGCCTAGAAGAGCGTGCGAATTAGGAGGCAGTCACACAGATAGTGACTACGACTGTCGCCAAAACAATAAACATTAAGACCCAAGAACATGGAAAGCTTAAACACAAATTCCTTCTGATACCAAAGACCACATTCAATTACTGAAATAAACACAGATTCTATAACTTCTAAATAGAACTTAGATCACCCCCTAACTAATATAGTGAAACGTTCATATCGAAAGTCCTTCACACACTCATCTTTTCCAATCAAATGAATCTCTATTGCGGAGTCAATATTTCACTATTCACACTTAACAATATATTTCTCGGCTGTTCTTTGTGGCTGTGTCCTGTAGAGGCATTTTTGAAGCCATCTTTGATAATAAAATATCAGAAATCGTTTAACTGGACTCTTGTGTAGAAGGTTGTGTTTTCGACTCATCATTTGTAATGACTGAATGTAGACATCGGTGTGATAAGATCTCGAAGGTGAAAAATCGTGGGACCATAGGGAATCGAACCCACGGTCTCCGCAGCTGCGCAACGATGACGTTTTTCCACTAAGCTACGATCCCATACCAACGAGAGAGATAATTTTTTGGTGTCTATTCTTTGGATATTGTGTCACTACAGTCCTCTTCGCTTTGCCCTCCTTCTGTCATATACCAGAAAATGTTGATGTATTCTTTTTAGTTGTTTTTGGAATGTAAAGTTTACGTGCTGTTCCCCACGGGAGGACTAATGATGATAAACAACATGGCTAGTTTGTGGGGTAGGTAGTACGGCTTTCTGACTAGCTGGTAGAATTGGTCTGCTTTAGAGTACGTTTCTGGGATGATAAGCACTATGGCAGCCCTGTATGGTATTATTGGTTTTGCTTTCAAACTGACCGGAGACTGGGCCAAGGCAGAGAATACGTAATTAAACAGGACAGCGTTTTGGGCTAACGGGGGGTTCAGTGTATTAACGGAAAGTTTTTATATCAAATATATATATATTTACTTTGTTGATCACTTATTATCTTATTTTATGATGGATTCCGCAAAATATGCTCCTTATCTATTTCTTATAATGTTGTGAATGACTGTATGAGAGATTTTCCGTGCTTCCCCACCTTTAAACTTCCATTTTGGCATACACATTTTACATTTTTCTAGTTGCATACAGCTATAACCGGTTTCAGCTGCAACAATAACCGAAGTTATTATTTATTGATTTTAAGAATCGTAGAAAGCGAGAAATCGATTCATACATGCATGAACATACTAATGTACAACACTTGAAGTGTTTACTCCGTATTGTTCTCGAAGATCTGCATTGATTACTCGGTTGCTATGATGTATGTGATATCGTTTCGCCATTGGAGTAAAAATTCCTCTTCGAGGGAGAGCATTGTATGCTGACTCCTCTCCTACCCAACCCCCATACACTATTGAAAACGAGGCCAATTTCATTGTAAGTTCATCCGAGAACGAACAACCAGGAATAAAAAAGCAGGTCTTGAGTTGCTGCCAAGGAGAGTTGACCTGACGACTGAGTTTTTGCCAATTTTTTTGCTTTGTATTAGGGTCGTACTGAAATAAATAATATAGTTAGTAACTATAGATAGTTTGTTCGGGATATGGCACTCAAAAGAATACAAAAGGTAGGTCCAAAGGGTTAATTTTAAGTCTCTTTGTCGAGGTGCAATCCCGGCCGGATATCGAAGTGGACGAGGTTTCATTCGTATGATAGTCATCATGACCTACATCTGCCTTTTTCCCCTTTGTAGTGATTTTCCAGAACGCGTCAGGAGTAACTATTAGTTTCCTTTCATTCTAGCAGAAGCTGTCTGTCATTCATGGAAGAACAAGGAGAGTCTAACCGTTTTATTTGATTATTAAGGTGCAGCCCGACACCCGTGACTCGTTTTCACTTTTTCAAGCATAGACCGGCTCGAATTATTGGCACTTCATGGGATTTTGTGGCAAACCTTGCTATCAAAAAGAAGCTTGTATACCTAATCAGTACGATAATTTCATCGCCAGTAAACGTTAGATGATAAACGAGTACTAACAAACGAATAGCAAAGGGCACTTTCTCGGTCTGAAGTCTTACTAATCGCCCGTCGAAGTCGATGCATTTTCAGTGATGTATTTCGCAATCATAATGATAGGCTTCAGTATTTTCAGCGGCGAAGTTCATTCTTCAGACATCCGTAGACGATGCCACTGGCGTACGTTCATGTTATGAACGTGTATGTCTGAGCCTGCGGCGGTTCTCAAAAGTACGTCCCTTGTTCGCCCGAATTCCGTTACGCCGGGACTGTATTCGTTACAAGATAATCAGTAGGCCACTATTATTTTAGAAAGGCAGATGTTGTGACGATGACACCTTGCTTCCTACCCAATTAAGGAAATAACGCTTCTTCACGAATTTTTATCAGTAAACCTTCTGTAAAATTCTGCTGTTATACAACTATGGTTAAGACTATTACTTCCTATAAAATGTGGGTAGAGGGGAGATACCCGACCGCATTGGGACAATCACAGTCCCGATCTTTTGTGTTAGTCTCATACATAACGGGAAGTGCCTATTGATGACTAGTTAGAGACCTATGAATCATAACTTAAAATTAAGGATTTGGTTGCTTTGTAATGTTATATGCTTAGATGAATGATTTTTTCAGATTCCCAAATATTGTTTATAGGCCTATCGATTGTTGACCATATGTACAGCAGCCCTATTTCTTGTCCCATGTGTTGTTATAAGTGGCACGTGATTTCACATTGATCTGCAGTCTGTTTTTTTGGATTTGATACTTCCATTAGTTTTCAAACCGCAAAGATTAAACAACATTTTTCGACACAAAATAACAAATGGGTTCTATTAAACCTTAAAATAGTAGTAATTTTTTATTTGTGTTCATTTTCTCATTGTAGCTAATCCATGTCTTTGACCACGCAACTGATCAAATGTAGAAATCTTGCAGATGTTAAAATGTTTGGTTTCAGCACTGCACCAATTATCGAGTGTTAATAATCAATAGCACCACTTATATCTACATACCTTGTGGTGTAGTTTTTCATAAAGCAGCTTCTAGGCATAAAAAAATGGAATTTTTGTGACAAATTAACATCTGGAACAGGGTCTTAAAGCAGATGTTGTTTGTTTCTGTGCAAACTGAGATAAATGTTGATGAAAAGAGCAAGCAGGGCTTGCTTTAGACTCCATATGTATATCATTACTACAAAGTCTGTCAATTTGATGTGTATCTCTAGTATCACCTCAATCTATTTCTAAGACATTTTTTATCTTGCTTGTATCAGGTATTTTTATCCATTTTTTCATGTTGCAGGACTAAATCTGAAATTTCTGCAAGATAATGTTACAGTTAAGTGTAAGATTAACATGACTTTGTAGCTACTATCATGATTGTACCAGTAAAAGGAAAATAGCTGCCAGGTCATAAATACCATTTAGTACAAAAGAATACCTCCAATTGTAATGTATGGAACAAATGGATTGTCAGATTTCACTAGTTCCAGTTTGAGGCGTGTATGTATGTTTCTGTTTCTGAGTAGATACTTGGAACATTGAGTTGAATGATTGTGAAAAATATATTTCCAAAATATGTCAAGCTATACATGTTGAAGACATTACTCCACTTTTATTTAGTTATATCTGCTGTTGTTTCCAAAAGCAATGCTTGTAAGTTGTTGTGAAAGAATGTTAAGCTATACAAGAGAGCCATATTATATACTATATTTTTAGTTTGGATCTATTCACCTTATGGAAAAGATGAAGTAACTGTAAAAGAACACTACAACTGTATGTAAATCTGATGTTGTAGGATCTTAAGAATTGGGGTACATATGATTTTGGTAATTTCCGTCAAAATTAAGAAATCTGTAAAAGGCCATAAAAGTGGAATGTCTTGATCATTTTGGCTGAAATTTTTAGAGATGCTATCTTTTAAGAAGCTGTACAAGTGGTGGAAATTTAAAGAAATTTTGAAGACATCAGGAATGGACCCATGTTGAATCTGGATGGAATGACCAATAGAGATTAGCAAGATATTTATTAGTTCATAAAGCGTTCACTACTGTCTTTCTTAAGTGATTAACCCTTTTTTGGACAACACTATAAAACTAGCTGCAGAGCAAGTACTGTCAGATATCGAACATTTCCAGAAATGAATACCACATGTTTCCATAAAGAGGCAAAGATAGTCTATTTTTACCATAGTTATTACTTGGAAATTGTACTTGCCCATTGTACACTGGGAGCCCACTTTGATATTTTTCAGACAAATTTATGAAGTGCTCTGGGTACTGTGGTAAGAAAAGTAGTCAAGTTTTTCCTGCTCATTGTTTCTTTGTCAACCAAAAGTTTTAATAATTTGACATTATGTTGAGCCTAAGATAATTGGTATGGCTGAAGGTGACACCATACAAAGTATAACAAACACATGTTACTACCAGTATACGGTTGTGGGCCTAGAAAGAATATGGATAGAATCAACTGAGCATAGTACAAGCATTGGTTGCATGAAGAGTTTGGTAAATTTGGTCGTAGTTCAGTAAACAATATTTGTCTGTGTCTTCTATCCTATGCTACATGGGCCATCAGGGAATCTACAAACATTGTTTCAACATAATCCTCTACAGTGAGCAACTGGGGTGTTGTATGATAACAAGACCAAGGGTTTGATTGATTGCATTTATACGTTTTTCAACTTTCCATCATTTATTTAATGTGTTAAGGTATCCCTGGATGCTGATAATAGCCCAAATCACAACCTCGAGATGGCATAGGTTGAATGTGGAATGAAGTACCCAAAGGAATGGTTTTTTACACGTATTTATCATTTCGCACCAACAAAGTGTCTATGAGGGTCAAGGCCCCCTTAAGCAAAGAATATTTGAAAACACTCTAGTTTATCGGTTAATTTTTTTGTATTTGAAAAGAGGATTCATCTCCTTACCAAACCAGGAACAAAAAAAACCCAGGCTGCAAATAGCTCATTAACAGTTTATCCAGCTGTGATATGTAAGTGACTAGGCGTAAGTCTGAAATAGGAGTTTATGCACAGTTCCCTATATTTACAGATAGTGACAAGCAACAGCAGCTGGGGTTCAGGGGTACTGTGAGCATCCCCTGCAAGCTTTTGTAATTTTGAAGTTTAAAAGGCCCAAAATGGCTATGGGAACAGCAAAGAATGCAACAATTTGTCTGAAAATATTGGGATATTTTCAGGAAAAAAGATGATTGCCACATGTTCTACCAAGTTCAGTGAGTTTCTTTTGCCGATTTTGGCACATTGTGGTTCGTGAAACGGTCTTGTGAAAATGGAAAGTGAATTCTGAAGTTCCATAAACAGTTTGTGAATTGTGAGATATTATTTCAAACCCTTGGTTGTATTGTTTAGAAGCAGTTGAATACTATCCCCTCATATCTCATAATAGAATGCTATTGTTCTGTTTCCATGTCTTATGTTATGCACCTGAAAGTGTATAAATTTGGTTTTCTCTTAGTTTTCTTTTTACATACATGTATGGGAACATAAGATGAAGTCACCATCATCTGTTACTTTTTACATGTTAAGTTTCAATTGAAAAATACTGACAAAAGCATAGAGAGAGTCTAAATAACAGTGTCTTCAAAATCTTCCACTTGAAGTGACAAATTTTACAGGTTTCATATATTCAAAGAGTACAATAAGAATTCTGTTTTAATTTGCTCCATAATGGCAATGAATAATAAGCAGAATTCCTGTCAAGTACGCTAAGTAGAGAAGAGGGTTTCAATGCTAAAGCCTCCCTCAAGATATGCAGTGTCTGGGTTTTACCTCTTGTAATTGAAGGCCCAGCCCTCATAATTCCCCCCAAAAGATGTCAGCACCATGCTGATCATAGGCAGGCAACAATTTTGCCAACCAAGAAGTTGATTTAGGTCGGCAAAGCTGCTCTCTCTCTCTCTCTCTCTCTCTCTCTCTCTCTCTCACTTTACGCACATTCATCTATTCCATCTCCAAGTTATATGCTGCTCACACCATGGGTTTCAACACCACAAGACAAAGCAGGGCAGAGCAGACAGCCGCAATGTGTGCAGAAAAATTAAGTGATTATCAATTTCAAGCTGTCACCCTTAAAGGTCAGCAATACCGAGAGTCAATGTGGGACCTGTCTGAGGTCAGCATGAAATTGCCCCCGTTGGGATGCCCCAGGTTGGCATTTAGGCTGGCAGTGTCGATTGGTGACCAAATTATGAGGGCCGAGGCCAGTTGAGAGACTCCCAAGGATTATGCCCAACCTCCAAGGAAAAATACACTTGCGGTGGTTGCACACGTTAGTGACCAATGTATGAAAATCATGAAGTCATTCAAATACTGCTGGCAAAAGCAATTGCATTTGAAGTCCTTTTCAAAAGTAATTGTAAAGGTGAGTTTGGACTAGTTAAGAATTAGGTTTTGGCCTGATTTTCAAAAAGAAAGATAAATGTGATTGCAATTACTATCACAGAATTGGTGCTCTCTCAATCACAATTACATTTTTTCTCTCAATCAATTGCAGCCATATTAGTAGACGCTGCAAACTACACACCCATGTGCAACAAGCTAGGTAATGTAAAGGATGTGAATGCTCAGACCATATTCACGTATTATTTGAAGAGCACATTAGATATGAGAAAGCTTTACTTGTTGTTTCCAGTTATTTTACAGCTGCATTTCATAGTGTATTTAGAGAGAATTTCTCACAAAAATTGTAATTAGCTAGAAATTTTTAATAATAATATCAAATACCCAGTGTATCTACAATGAAAGATCTTAGGATTTCACCTTCGACAACAGTGTACTACTCTGTAATTTCTTTGATCATGTGTTAATTTATTTATAAATGAAATGACAAAGTCTCCATTTATAAGCAAGCCCCTTCATGGTTAGAAAGAACTGCGTATTAAGTATCTGGATTATGCAGATGATCTTGTCTTGCTGACCAGGTAAGAGCAAGAAGCTCAGGCTCAAGGAAACAATGTTCACTTTACAGCCTCCAAACATTGATTGCAAACTTCAAAGACAAGAGTTGTTAAGTTGTACTGTGATGTGCCATATGTTAAACTTGAAGGAGAATCCCAAGAATATGTTTAGTAATGCCTTCGTGTACTAAGGCTTTGATAGTATCCAGTTTAAAGATCATAGCAGCTAAGATTCAGTCTTAAAGCACTGATATATCCCCCAAAGAGAAAAGACAAACAAGACGATTAGATGATTTTGACAGTGCTTGTGGCACTTGCCAATAATGAGTGAAATGGCACTTATGATGACTTATATAGACAATGGAGCAATAAAGGTGGCCAGCGCTCTTTGTTTTGAGTATATATGACTGTGATGAAGAGTGTGAGAGGCTTTCGTTGAAGCCAAGTCATTTCTTATAGAGCTTTAATCATCATTATCATCGTCCTCCTCATATTTCCATTTGCTCCTTTCCAAGAACTGCCTTGTGTCTTGTATCTTCTTCAGTGATATCTTAGCCCAAGGTCTTCCTTTGTCTTCACTACACTCAAAAGATAGGACTTGTTTGAGAATTTTTTTGCTCAGAGACTTTTGGTTTTTTCATGTTCTTATTTTGTGTATTTACATTTGTTATTTGAAGGTAATAAGCATATAAAATGCTCTTACCTCCTTAAATATGCAACCCCTCTTTTTTACAGGTTTATAACCCCCCACTTATTAAGACCATCCTTGTATCAGGCATCCAAGAATATATGACCATAACATCTGAGACACATTTGCCCAACAACTCATGATACAGTTACACTTCCTAATCAGTTTTTTAGTTCTTGGTAAATAAAAAGCAGATAAATTGACTAGGAATCCAAGAAAGATGATTATTAGCCAAAACAATTCATCTTAACTGGTAAATCAAGCAAGATCAATATATAGATCACACTTTCTTTTATGAGAAACAGTTTCCAAGCAAAGAAAGGAGAGAATGTCTAGATCTTGAAAGGTAGTCTGCAATGTTTGGACTTCAGTTTCTATGGCTTTATCAACAATTTATTCGTGATCAGTCAAGCACTGCTTAATGGACTGATTTGGTAGCCAACTGTAAAGGCAAAGATATCTCCTTAGAAATAGAGACCATACTGTGTTATCATTGTGACCATCATAAAAGCCCTGACGGTTAACCTTTCAAAGGTTAGTTGATTCCAACTACAAAAGTAGAGCTATGAAATTGTATGCATAGAAGTCCTTGTCTCATACATTTGACCAAGAAGGTAGATATTCTTAATGGCAACATGATCCTGAAAAATTTGCTAAGTGATTCAAAATCATGCCTGCATCGTCAACATGTAATCACCATTTTCTTGTCTTTCTTTGAACAGTTGTTTCCAAACCAGTATTAATTCCTGAACTGTCTGCTTTTCTTGTCCTATAAACAGAGAACAGGATCCATTTTGCGTCCTAGCATTTTCCCACACAAACCTATCTTTAGACAATAAATATTACTTCTTGTCATCAATTAAAAGTTGTGGTTTGCTTACATTATGTTCCAGTCAAAGTTGTGTAGCAGATCATCGTAAAGTTGGTTAGATGAGATCCGCCTTGGAGGACACAAGGATGTCAAATTTCTTGTGTGCTGCTAGTTTCCATTTGGATATTTTTTGTAGTATAACAGATTAGTATGTGCAGTAGGGTACTTTCTAGAGGGTTGAAACAGAACTTGCCATTACATGTATTAGTCGCACATAAACTGAGCTTAGTTTATCAAATTTTTATGTTGATTGTTTTATATGCCTTGTCAACTGGGTAACCAACAAAGTAAACAAGATGTCTTGTAGCATTGATGTAAAATCGTGATATTGGAAACATGATTGGTTAAGGCTGATTTGGTCGAATGAAAGCATTTTTAAAAGAAAACCTCAGCTTATGTAATTTATGTGCTTTCCTTGTTGATATTCTGACCATTACAAGGAGGTAAACCTACTGACATAGAAAATGGCCATGTTTTGTGAAGTTTTAATTGTTTGTTGTATTTTTAAGGTATGTGCAAAGAGGAATAGCCAGTGAAAATTTATCTTTCTTTGCACATGTTTGGTTCTTTTTTTACTTCAATTTAAATCTAGTACCAAAATTCTTTATCGTATAAATCACATCCTGCAAATTATGAAGTTTGCCAATTTTCAAGGTTAAACTGTAAAGTTTTTAAACTAAAAAAAGTATATCATTATGAATATGCATACAGAAAACCTCGCTCAGGCATTCATTTTCAGCAGTAAATACAGGTTTGATGGTGGCATTGTGACAATTGCACATAATAAGGATTTCAGATACCCAAATGACCTTAACATGTTCGTTGCTGCAAAACTTAGTAAATTGGTAGTTGCATTATCTCATTTCATGCGAAGAGCTATCAACAGTACTGCAGCTGTTTATTACATGACCTGAACACTTATTGTGTTTTGTGCTTTATAATGTTAAGATGACGTTATAAGATGAAAATGTAACATTGTAAGATGGTGTTAAACCGTGTAGTAAGTAAGCAAGTAATTTGTCTCTGTTTGTACTTTCTATATCTGCTGTCAGACTGTACCTTTGTATGCTGTGCTTTTGCTGATAATTATGAGGTGTGAAGACACCACAGACATACACACTATCCTTCTGCTACAACTTCTTGCTTTGGATTGTTTTTCTTTACATACACATGCAAATTCTTGCGAAGTTTTAGTAACAACTAGGATCTCTATACCATTTGTAACAAAAGAGGGCTAGAACCTGAATTGAAGCAGTTGCTTTTGAGTGGGGAACAAGATTCAATTTCAACTTGTACTGTTGTATGCTGTGCTTTGGCTGATAATGAGGTGCGAAGACACCACAGGCATACACACTGGCCTTTTGTTATAACTTCTTGCTTTGGATTGTTTTTCTTTACATATACATGCAAATTCTTGTGAAGTTTTAGTAACAAACTAGGATCTGTATCCAATTTGTAACAGAAGAGGGCTAGAACCTGAATTGAAGCAGTTGCTTTTGAGTGGGGAATAAGATTCAATATCAACTTGTACTGTTGTATGCTGTGCTTTTGCTGATAATAAAGAGGTGTGAAGACACCACAGGCATACACAATATCCTTCTGCTACAACTTCTTGCTTTGGATTGTTTTTCTTTACATACACATGCCAATTCTTGTGATGCTTTAGTAACAAACTAGGATCTCTATCCCATTTGTAACAAAAGAGGGTTAGAACCTGAATTGAAGCAGTTGCTTTTGAGTGGGGAAAAAGATTCAATATCAACTTGCAGTTTCACTGAATAATAACCCTTGCTCAAGTGAGTCGGAAGGTAGGTCAGAAGGAATTTTCTTTCTCAAGTGTGTGGCAGGACTACCCATGATGTATATTTAGCCATGGTTGATGTTTAGGGGTTGAGAAAGTAGCTACCTCTTGTTAACTTTAATTAAAAGTAATGATACTGATGACGACGAGGATGCAGATTACAGCTTTGTGTACTGTAATGAACAAATGCGAAAATTGTTGGAGCGCAAAATGTGTGTAGCTATGTCAATGCCCAATACTTGAAATATATTGCCCATGTATGTAGAGCGGAAAACAATACAAAGTAACAAAGCAATA
>JAAAKL020010075.1:0-14633 GCA_010016065.2 Carybdea cf. marsupialis auct. non (Linnaeus, 1758)
TGGCGGCGGCGGGGGGGTGGAGGGGGGGGGGGGGGGGGAGAGTGGGGCGATAAGAGAGAGAGAGATTCTGGCTTTGCTAGTTATTTGTATGGTCAAAGTATCTTCGCAGTTAAAGATTGCGCTTTTGGCTGATGATATGAAACGTTAGACTTACCTGTTTATCACATGGAGCTAAGGTTTCTCATTACAGTTCTACTAAATGGACTTCTTTAATTCTATATAACATTAAATGGTTGGGTTTTGTTTGTTCCTCATACTGTATTTACGTTTTAAGTTACCTTTTGCGGCCTAGTCCTACTACGTGGCTGTTTCTTTAAATACATTAACCATTTCCTTTTGCTAATTATTTCTCGCTACCTATACAATGTAGCTATGTACATTTAATGATTTTCATTTCCAAATGTGTTGTTTGCATCGTAGCAATGCTAGCAGTTGGGACCCCATTTACATCAGTGGCACTATCTCCCATCTATACCCTTTCTCTACAATCACATGGATGGAGGTATTTATTTCGTGCTTTATCGTTGGGAATTGGACTGACAACAATGTTAGCTGGAGTAACGTTTATACCCACTGAATATGAGGTTAAGCAAAGACTTGAACTGCAAAAGCTAAACGAAGTAGAAAAGTGGAAAAAGTACTGTACTGTCCTGAGCAATCCAAAGTACCTTACTTTATTAATATCAACGACAATCAGTGGTTTATCCATCAACAATATAAATGCCCACCTGGTAAGGCAAAATTCTAACTTTCATAGTTATAAGTAGATTTTTCACGATAAAGTTTATTATCTATGGTCCTTCCCTATAGATATCTAACAAAGATTTATTTTATTGTGTATATTGTATAATGAATTTTAAATCAAATATCTGAAGGCTTAAAATATTTGTAGATGGCCTTAAATAATATTTAAAAGTTAAGAAATTTGGGAATAAGGAAGATTACCAACAACATTCATGTTTTCCTCGAATAAACATTTTAGATTCGACACCTTATTATGTAATATAGGTGTTGAAAACTGTTTGTTTTGACATCAATATTGTAATTGCGAAAGATACGTGTGAGAGTACAAGGAAACCTGTCTTTGGTTCAAATATGATTTAGCTTTCAAAGGCCACCTAAAATATGAAATTTATGAAAGTACTGACGATTAAAGTATACTTCCGTTTGGTAGAATTTCAGGACTGGTCTTGAGACTGAAGGTAGTTCTCCAATACCACAAGTATTAGAGGTTCATTCATATTCAACATTGGCAATGATATCTGCGTGAAAATGACTGGCCCTAAACTTTAGACTGTAAAATTTAGTTTTGTACCCTATCTATCTATTCCCGTTGCGGATGTTACAGCACCTAAGTTACTTCTCTTAAGGAGACCAATTTGCAACCTTTGTTTATTGTCAATAACAACATGTGTCAATTTTAATGATATTCTAAAACGCTTACAAACTTTATTTACTTCTTTCCATAGGTTGGATTTTCATTGAAATATGGCGTTCCATGGGCACACGCAGCAGTTTTACCAGTTCTTTTAGGAATCGGAAGTATCGCTGGAAGATGCACAGCTGCTCTTCTTTACTCTCGACAACGCTTCTCTTCTGTTAAAATTTACCAATGCTTTATCATACTCCTTGCTATTCTGTGTCTCCTTGGGTCATATGCTTCTTCAGTACATGAAATAGAGAGTTTTGCATTCTTTTATATGTTTATCGACGGCCTTTGTTTAGGGGTTCAAACTATCCCAATCCTAGAGGTCACCAAACACAACTTTTTTCTTCAAGGCTTTGCTATTAATATGGCATTACAATCAATAACTCTATGTTTTGGATCACCAATAGTAGGTAAGTCTGTTAGAATTTATTTACATACATATTCTTCATATGCACTGGCCTTCACTTGGATTACCTTGAGTTTTATTTGTAATATGATGATAATTAGTCATAAAACAAAATTCGGTACACTCCTTAAAAAAACCGGTTGTAGTGTCTCACATTCAAATAGAGGTAACTGCTAGTCTTTGTAGGATTCAGCTTTCACACTAAAGAGTAGCTGAATTGTGTTTGAAAGTTTACATGGATACAGGCGTTTGATGTCACTTTTAATCAAAGTGACAATGGGGCCTAATTTGTCAATATGGTAACAATCTTTATACTGTGGTGGTAACTTTCTTCCTTTCCCTACTTTTTGTTTACCAACCTTTTAAAGACAATGTTATAAGGAAATGTCCGGTGGATATTTTATGTAGCCACCTGCAGCTATACATGCAGAGATTTTTGATAAGTTTATATTACAAATTTGAATATATAAGAGTTATGGCGCATTTCATTTTTGTCAAAGCTTTTCGATCGATCCTCGTCTGGAAGATTATATCGATACTAAACTAGATATAAATTAACAAGGATTTAAAGCATATTTAGATGAAGATGAGTACGAAGAAGATAATATCAAAACAATAATAAACATCAACGATAAGTAGCTAATTACTACAAGAATAAATAGGGAACACGTGTTACAGAAGCACAAACGGGAGAATAGGAATGAAATGGAAAGTACGATGTTACAGAATACATACGGTATATAAATGACAGACAAAACAATTACACATAGTTCACAATAAGGAAACGGTGACCCATTAACGAAGCAATGTTAATAGATTTTGTAATGCAGTGTATACAACCGAATATCAAGTATAAAGTACATTCTCTCCATGTACCATTTTCACCACTGTTAGGGCTAATTACATTTGAAAGTATCCACATAAAAGCAATTCTGAACATTTCAAGATGTTTAAACTTAAAACTGACACAGGTACAAATGAAAACAGACTCAAAATTTACATAAACCCAAAATAAATTTAAAATGGGCAATACCATGTATCATTATAAAGATGTTCTTTAAGAACTGTACATTTACTGTTTGAGGAATGATTTTGCTGAAACTGTTGAGATTTGTCACACACATCACAGGATTCATTATTGAAATTATCATATGCAATTAACTCCTTCTTCTAAGGATTTTTAAATAATTATCATCTCTACGTACATTTAGTATTCCGTCTTCTTTTCGATGTATCTAGATTGTAAATATACGCAATAGGTAGACTAGTACATGCCTTAATGCACTTACTCTGTGATCTTGAAATGCCCAAGTAGTTTTAGAGAAGTTATACGCTTTAAAGTTACGGTTATCCTACTAGCCCTAAAAGACCGCATCCATCCCATGCATCAGGCACTTTATACGGCCCTCGCTCTATAAGGTTAAAGAAATGATTGAGTTCATGTGAGCAGAGCCTTGGATTTACAAAATTACTGGGTCACATAGTTATGGCATTGCTGAAGCTCAGCGTTATTGACCCATGGAAACTTTAATGAGCTGAGCCATGAAATTGAGAATTTGAAAATAATCATGCTGAGGAAGACACAAATCAATTTCATAGGAAACCCTACCCATCAAAGTTTAAAAGGAAATTAAATACACTGCGCGTCAGAATTCCCGTAAAGCAGAAACAATGCATTTTCTTCTTCGAATAAGTAGATAAGAATTTACTAACAGCTACCGTACAATTCTTTTGTAATTTCTATTTCTTTACTTCTCTGGTGGCTCTTCTGTTATGCCAGATGTATTTCTACTAGGGGTCTTTTATTTTAGAGAATGCGATTTATGCATAAAAAGTACAGCCAAATCAAAGTAATTAACAGGGAAGAAGCAATAGGACAATGGACTCTATAAATTATAGAAAGATAGTGAGATCTAGTCGCACAATCTGTGGGTGAATGTTACATTGGTGGCAGTACAGTAATATAATTGATATTGAACTTATTCGAGGGAAGCAGTCAAAATAATCACAAGAAAGTAATAAAAGGGCTATTAGGTAGGTTTCAAGAAAGGGACGGCACCGTTTTATTTGTCTTAAAGCAAACGAAAACTGGTACAAGAATAGAAAAACCTGTCCAGAGTTTGCAGGTTCAGTCCAACTGTGCATTGTTGATAGGAGTGTTCGGCTGCTGATTTCATTTTCTAAGCCCACATATCTGCTACAGCTGACCTGTACATGGCCTCAGATCTTCCAAAATGCTTCCCAACCACGCTATATCATTTGAAAAGACTCCAAGTGTGTCAATTAATCCTTGACTAGCACATTTTTTCGACATTTCAACATGCTACTGAAAAATTATAGAAAAGTCGTACTTTTCAAATTCTTGTCGAATCCAGATAAATATCTCACTATCATTGGTTTCTCCCATTCCCACACTCACACACTCACTAATCCTCGAGCACCTTGCGGTGCGTAGAGCCAACTTGCAACACAAGTGTTCGCCAGTGCTGACGATCGGCAGCGAACTACTCCGCTTAAGATAGAGGCACTCCACAGGATTGCAGATCTTTGGCGACGACATTCAGCCATCGAGTGCGAGGTGCTCCTCTTGGGCGTCTCCATCCTGATGCAGACGGACTAAAATCCAGGACCGCGCGGGTTGGATGACTCGGAGGCAGGCGCAAGATGTGTCCATACCATCGCACCCATCTTTGAGCGGCTAAAACTGAGACTGCAGCTTGTTGCGTCCGCTCACGTAGCTCGTTATTCGTGACGTACTGCCACCATCGATTCCTTCAATTCTTCTAAGATTCATTCCCAAGATGATCATATTTCTTGAACAAGAGGAGAACTGTTGGAACTCCGAACCTCTGTGCTGCAGATGTTCTCGCTAGGTCTTTAGCTCCTTCAACCCCAATATTACACTGAAATAGAAAAACACTAGTTACTTCCTTACCATTCTCGGGCAAACTGTTTTCCTAAACTATTCCTTGCCCTTTCCCTTAAAAGTTTTAAAAGTCGATATCGTGATGCCTACCACCTTAAATCAACCCTTTAAAACTTTAAATCTTGGTAGCTGTTATGTAAACAGTTCAGGCAATTTGACCCTTTGATTTATCACTTTGACCTTAGACCTTAGTGATATCAGACTCTGCTTCCTTTGGGTTTTGTGAACGACATGCTCGTGAAATAGATCAAATGGCACAGCAGCAGTCAACTCATGGACATTTCTATCTTTCTCAGATGCATTGTTATACTCGTCTTAGATTTTTTCCCCCCAATAATTCTTATTAAATACGATTTCCGTATACAGCGTTGCCCCCTCTATACGCCAAAAAATCTAATTGAGGCTTCAGGTCCAAGTTCATTTTGCCTCGAAATTTTTTACTGTAAACAGGGCTAGTGTTCCAGCTTAAAGCCTAGTAAATCAATAAAATTACTAACTGAAAGTTAATTTGTCCTTGTAGGATGGATTGTGGAGACGACAGGGGATTACAAATACTTGATGTACTGGACATCGATACCTTTATTTATTTCTGCCCTTGTATTGATTGTATTCTACTGTGAGAGTTTTGAAAATGATGACAGCGGCGATGAGAGTATTCTCTCAGCAGAGGAAGAAACAGATACTTTTAGGAGCTCTGTCACGGATGTAGAGATCCTCGCTGAAATTGAAAGTTGTGTGTAGGTTTATAAATGTCTTTGGCAAAAGATGGAAGATGCCGAAGAACATTGAAAACGAGTAAATCTAAATATTTATGTAAATTTTGTTGTTATCGAATTACTACATGGTGATACAGTTTACCTATCAGTACATGTAAGCCCTTGTATTAGAAAATGTATTTTGTCTCGAAGATCAAATAAACCGTTATTAAGAGCCGTTTGACAATTTTTCAAACGTTTATGCCTTCATCAATTTTTAAACGTCTAGCCAGCACCTTCGTTGGATACATTATCGTTTGAAATATTCTCAAGCCTAGAACCCTTCAAATTAACATGGAGTACTTTTAATTGCGACTTACAGGCGCCTTTTATCTGTATGGGTGCTATCTTCATAAACTATTACATTAAGTAAGTTTTAGAATGTTGATTTTATGCTGAAGATCAGCTTGTTACTTGGGACGATTCTTGGGACAATATTGCTTTTCTTAGAACTGTAGACATAACGTCTATTGACTTTACTCTCCTCCTTTGTATCATCACTATCAATAACTTTCATCCTTTACATGGTCTAATGGCGCCGCCATTTGCCATCTTTGTCGGTCATGAGCTTTCTTTGCTGCTTCAGAGACTTGTCCATGCCCGAATGTTGCTAAACCATGAGACTATTTGTCTACCCCTTGCTCTTCTTCAGCTGATGTATCTCTCCAGCAACCTATGGTGAAAATGTCTGACCTGAAGACATGTTCAAAAAAACTTCAACTTTCTTTCTGTCTTTACTTATTACTTTTTCACATCTTCCTGAGCACCCCTTCATTTGTAACTCTTTCAAACCAACCTGTGATAGGTCAACTTTTTCAAGAACTCTAAACATGTAGCCATAGCTAGGATAATGGTACACGTTTAAGAACCTGGAAAAATTTGTATCTACCTTACAAAACTCAACTCTAAACGACAAATAAAATTAAGCAAAGCTGCTTCTTTTGGTTAAGTTAAGTTTTTTCTTTTGTTTTGCTTAGCATTCCTTGCTTACAACGGTGGGTCGTTTTATTTCCTGCTCGCAATTTCTATCTTTGGTAGCTAATAGGCCAAGAACTTCCTGACCTTGTCGAGTGTGGAATACTTGGATAGTGGTATTTTACGTATCCTTGTTCTCTTCTACGTTCATTTTCTTTCCCCGTTATGCTTTTTTTGACTTTGTTAATGATAGCTTGATGCAATTCAACTGTTTTTAGCAGTTTAATCAAAATCACAGTGTCTTCTGCATATCTGAGGTGTATTTAAGTTCTGCCCTTCAATGCCAATGTCATGCATTCCCTACCTGTGTCGGAATCTCTAGGAACGTATCTGATGCTGCACATGACTTTTTAAATAAGAAGATTGATAATCTCCATTGTGATCTGGTTCACTAATGTTGTGTCTTCTGCTGGAGAGAATCTGAAAGTCAAGTAAACAGATATTTCCTGCTTACAAATGCCAGAAAATAAAGTATCTTAACATCATTTGCCCATTCTCGAACATCCTCTATATCTATTACCTTTTCTACCACACTGTGGCCACATGACAACTATCTCCTTGTCTCTTTTTGATGCAAAAAAGTAGTAAGGTTCAAAAGAGGCTCATGGCATGGTAAAGAGCGAGTGAGGACAAATGTTGACTCAATTAGACGTTGTGTTTCAAGTCGCTTACAAGGGCGCCTGTTCCACTTTTGTCTAGTTTTAAAAGTAAAAAATACACTTTCTTTTGCGTTTAAAGTTTACGAATTCGTCTCCGTTGTTCTTAAATAGGCAATCCAAGCACAATGTTTGGTTATACACCTAGGAGAACGCCTCCAAACAGTCTTCACCAGGAAAGATGAGCATGGACGCTACTTAGTTAAAATCTAAGATGCTTATAGCTATGAAGCTATTTCAGGACATAAAGACAGACAGACGGACGGACAGATAGACCGGATTTTATTATTTTGGATCGCAGTCTAATGTATTGAGAGTGCCTCTCGTGCATACTGTGTAGTGTAAGCTATCGACAATATTTATGACAGCTTCACCAGACTGCATCACTGAAATTCGCCTGAAATTTATAGTACAGACGTCATATCTCGTTAACAGAACCGAATAAAATAAATAATCTGTCAGCAATGGAGCCTTTAAAAGATATAACTGAGTTTACATTTGCTTCACTTTATCTTTGAATGTATTACTATATTAAGTATTGGAATTCAATGCCCCAACAGATCAGTTTTAGAGACAAAAAAAGTCCTACAATAGTCCTTATGAGTCTTTACAAGCTGGTAAGTTATATATTTTGCTTTGTTATTGATTTTCAAATGCTTCTGTTTCCAACATATCACAAATCGTAGTACACTCTGAGGCTTGAGAATGTAATTCCTTTGTAGAATAAATATGGGACTGTGCAGGCTCGTACATTGCAGTGATTTAAACATAAAGCTATCTTGAACCTTTTTAGTCTTGTCATGTAGGCAACTTCGTGAAACTACGAACTGACATTAAATAAAGCCTTATATTAACTCACGAACTTTTTAATAATAACCCGTAGAATGGGATCTTATTTTCCCAGGCGCTCCAGACTAGTCCATATTTGAATTTGGAAACATTTGCACATATCGTAGAGAAGAAGAGATCGAAAACCAGCTTTTGTATGAAAGGTGATTGGGCAGATTGGGCATTTTTTCAGTTTCCACTGTCCCAAAAGTTTAAATAATTCCCCTTAAGGGGATACAATAGTGCCTTTTGCATTTTTAAGTATATTTATCGAGTGCGTCCGTTTCCGGACCTATCTTTTGATGAAAAAAACGTATAACACAGAGAATAGCCCTTGGAAGTTACTTTGTTATTTGTAGCTTGATTGTATGCTATCATACCTAAGAAACTTTGGCTGAAGTAGTTAGGCATGTGTATGATTCCCTTCCTTCCCGTTCCTGGTAGCAAACATATCAGAACTATGAAATATCCCGAGCGCTAAATGAAATTATTTTTGCCGAAATGAGGTAGGCAGGGTTAGGTCGGACTCCCCTTAGTCATATACAGAATATGCAAACGGCTATTTAGCTACTTCGGCCATGAATCAAGATTACCAGCACGGTATTAATAAATTAACTGACTATTAAACTTTTAATTCCCTTGCAATACAGATTGTATTGAATTCCAGAAATAATTCTTGTCTTTATTAATAATACCGTTGTTCATTTGCAGCTGTGCAATTTGCTACCTTCTGTGAGCCCCGAAGAATTACACAACTTTTAGAAAATCGGCAGACAACTATGTGAGATATGCGCACTTGATCATCAAAGAGCATACCTTGCTTATAAAAGAACAGTAAAAATGAGGCAGTGTAGTCTGAAGTCTTGAAAACTTTTCAAATAAGCCAATTGCTTTCACGTTGCATTTATAAGCATTGAAAAATATACAAGGTCTTCCACTATTTGAAGGCGCTGCCCATCGCAATAAATAGATAAAAGAAGCGAGTAATGACGACAAGAAGAACATGTAAATTTAAGAAATACTCCATTTCAAGACGAGTACAAGATATATTTTGGAGATGATTCAGCCTTAAATAGTATTAGCATAATAGAAAATGCTCATAAAACAATAAAAGATATATAAATATTTTATTCTCAAAAGGTACGATGCATATCATTCACCTGGCAAAGTCGTATACAAAAGATGCAATCCCGAACGAGGATAATTTGCAATCATTACAAAAATATAGAATTTCAAATAGATCGGTTTCATACAAGTTACTTGGTTCAAACTATACCTCTCACGTCTTGTTTGGAGTTTGGAGAACGATTGCCTTCTATATGACCATGGTAATATGGAATTATAGTATCTTATTGACGGTCAAATCAGCAGTTTTTTGACTTCTGAATCAATTTCTCTCGGGAAGAGGGCGTGAACACTGTTTTTGTACATCTTATCATCGCAACAGCATTATTCTTTGCTATCTGCTTACATAGGGGGAATTGTACGAGTCAGTCTAAAAATGATGACAGCCCGAGACAGTTTGAGAGGTATAGCTTATTACCTTGATACAGTCCACTTGTAAGTAACTACTACCAGTATTAACTATTTTACTTACTACAAATAATACACTTTAAAAGTTGAGATAAACGATGGCCTTGCATACTTCCTCCCTGTTTAATACGTAATACAGGTGTTTCAATATGATACTGTAATAGAAGATCCAGCCCATCATTAGTTGAAAATGGACAAAATAATCCATGTTGTACGGAAGAGTAAATGTAAGAAGTTCAAATAGTAAATATTTCATAATTATGTACAGCTTTATAGATACAAAGTAATATGAAGTTTAAAGATATTTCTCAAGTGTATGTAGAAGACATTTTCCGAATGGAAAATTGTTTTGAAGACACGTATCAAACCATCATACGTCAGTTACATAGTGATATTACTCGATATTACATGCTAAGAAAAATAAAATATAACATTGTTCGTTTGCCAGGGACCGCAGAGAGGAAGTACTAAAGGGGCTGCTTTGCTAAAAAACTTTCTCTTTTGTTTCATAAAACCATGTGACTCGTTTATGCAATGCTTGATCTCTAACATCAGAAGATATGTCAATTGATATATACATAATATCGTAAAACACGGAAAAATTGAAATTGATTATAAGGTTAAAAAAATGTGTAAACATTGTCTTCAAACAAACATAATTTAAGGATTGCGTGTTTGAGTAGGAAGTAAGTCATCAGGCAAGTGAACCGAAGAACAAGACACAAGTAAAAGCTGAAAATCCTGTGATCGTCTTTCTTTTACAGAGGCGAGAGCCCTTGCACTCTGCGGTTCCTGGCAAAGGGATATCTCCATGCTGTGTTCAAAGTAAACGTTTACGTCCGTGCTTTACACTGTCAACCGTGCATATCTCATATCATGCCATCAAAACCCAAACAAACTGCAACAGATAATTGTTAAATATGGTTGAACCTGGACGTAATATTATTTTGTTTTGTAAAATAAAAATTACAATTACATGAAAATAGCCAACAGCAACAGATCGTACCCAATGTGCAATACAGATTTCCTGAATAAATGGGTTTGTTTCACATTCTTAACAGCACTATTGCATAACTCACTGCTAGGTTTAACCCAATGACAGATAGACAACCAAGATAACGATCATAAGATACTGTTAATAGCTTTACTAAGGGTAGTGCTCATCATCACTGACAATTAACGATCTGGGGGTCAGCTAGTGTCATAAACCTTTTAATTTCCGGTTATAGTTTCATTTATATGTTAAAGCTATGAAGCAGTCATTATATCTAAAATTGTCATATGGAAAGTGGTGGCGCTGCCAAATAAGATGGGAGGGGGGGGGGGGCGGAGGTATAAAATAAAAGCATTGTCACTACGTCTAAATCAAACAAAATTAACACTTAAAAATAAAAATATTTTATGGGAAGGTTTAATAGAAACTAATAGTGGCTTTCTAAAAGTTCTTCGGAAACACTCTCTATCACTGCAATTTTTAAATAAGTTTGTTATTCTCAGTGAAACTACATTTTGGGGTAGAAGCCTATCTTCTTACAATTGTGATATACACTATATCCAAAGGCTTGGTGACTTTTCTAGTTCCCGTCACAGAACAAAGTTGATAGGAATTGAAATAAATCTTGAACTACTAAAATAGAATGGCAGATTTTAACGTGCTTGATATTTTACATATGACTACTCAGCCTCAGATAATTGCTAAGGAAATGGAACTGCTATTCTTCCAAGGATCATTTTAATATGTCGCTGTTTAATTATGAGCTAGGACTATTGAGAAGCTTTTACCAATGTTTCTGAGACAGAAAGCATCCATTGTTACTTTATTTCTTGTCCTATAAATTACGACTGAAACACTTACGTTTTGGAAAGGATTTTATTGAACTTCAAGATAAAATCTCATGACATTAGGATATTTTTTCGAATTTAATTACTGTATTTGAAATTGTTATCGAAGTCTTTTTAAGGATCGTGTTTTCGATGGTTTTGAAATCACAAAGCAAAGATAGCTGCATTAACACTTTCAAATAGCCTACAGAATAGCAGAACTTGCTAGCATTTTAATACTGTATCTATATTATTGTAGCTTCAACTTTCTTAAAAAGCATTAAATAGCGAAAACATATATTCTCTTCTTGTGTATGCCAAGCATCAACTTCTACAAAGAAACAGCCATTTCGATTTTTAAAACCAAAAACACTGATCAGCTATACGGCTCTGCTGGAGGGCATAACTTGCTCAAAAACCTAGACAGTTCTAAAATGCAAAAGGGTGACTGCTTCCATGTCATAGGTAAGCCTAGGTATGCCTTTCACCTGGCCTGTCTGTAATCAGCCCACACAAAAGTAAAAAAAATGTCACCGTTACTTAAACAAGTAACTGCGTAGTTTTACGAGCAACGATTAGCCAAAGACACAACAATAATCAGGCAGTCCTATTTCAGAAGCACAGCTGGATAAAAGCTTCTTCCCTTCCTTTTTGTGCTCCCCTCTGAGGAGTGTAAGACAAGAAACGTTTCTTAAGTGTAAAAAAGATTTCGCTATATCATACCGTTTTAAAGTTCTATAACATACTTTCTGAATCTTTTAAAGGTTGGTTAAATACAATGTTGTATTTTCCAGGCTAGTCAAAATCGAGAAATGGTGATCTCTTGCTAGAAAACTCTTTCATCTAAAGTTCTTCTAAACCAAAGAGGCTGCAAGTGATTTAGTTTAAAGGGACGAGTCGTAATGTATCTACCAAATATGAGTTTGCTCCAACTTCTTTTCTTGATCTTCTTTCGAAGGTATAACTTCCACAATTTCCACCTCATTACAGAATGTTTTAAAGGGTATTTAGCACTTTTTTTCCTCCATCCTCGTATCGATCGATCCATTAAAATTTGAAATAACAACTGGTTTGCTACAATTCGACCCTGCAAATGTAAATGAAAAGAGTTCTTTTAATGAAACCTTATAATAGCTACGAGGGAGACGAAACGTCAATAGAGCAAATTACTGCCAATAGAGTTAAAAACTATCGTTGGGGATCTATTGAGTCAATAATCGACAATTCGTCTAAAGGTGATCAAGTCAAACCCTTAGCTATAGGGTAGACTTTCAAGTTTAAACAGGTACCAGAGAACTGTGAAAATGTCACTACCGGGATTTGAAACCGGGATCGCACTTGCTGCGTGATGCTCTACGAACTGACCTATGATGGCCAGTGATAACACAGTCGCCACATTAACTCTTTATACTCTAACGGTGGACATCGCATCAAGCTATACCCAATTTTGTGGACAATCCTCTGTGTGCTATGTGACTTGACCATGGAAAGATTGCCATTCGGCTCATCATACTTTGCACAGACCATTGAGAGTTATAGAGCGTTATAGAGAAGAGATGATTTCGAAACATCAACTTAAAAGAGATACTAGAGAAAATGTTCTCTAGCATCTGTTTAACCTTGATATTTTAAAATCCTCTCTCATTCTCTCTTAGAAGATTATAATAAAACCATCAGTTTATAAAACGTATGTTTTGTCAAAAGCAGAATAATCAGTAAATCTATGCGTTTGAGGAGTACATTTAAAGATCATTTAGCCGTAAATTATTTCAAACTATAGTATGGATTATATTCTGTGCCATTTCTGGTTTTACCTTTATCTTTAATGAGAGCACCCCACTCATGCGCATTCCCTAGGCAAGAAAGCTCCTACTTCAAAAGTGGATTCTTAAATGGCGTCAGCTAAGTCCCAGTGCTTATTACGCGTTGCAATCAAAGATTATCTTGATAAAGCTGAAGGATTCAACGCGTCACGGAGCTTCCATACCATGTTTCAAACGACCTTCAAGTATTAGATGTTTGAATATTGCCTACAATTGTTTTCGTTCGACTTTAGTTTCTGCCAAACTAAAATCAAGACGTAATAACTATTTGCCACTTGCAGACCGACTACCAATATAATAAAATGAATCCATCCATGTGACTGACCTAAGATAAGCCCAGACTTGCTAGTCTGCTAGCTTAAATAGCTGAATTTGCCAAAGTTACTTTCCACAGATACTTTAAATTGGTTGAAGTCTTGAGGAGCAAATATTATCAAAAGAGCATAAAATACCATGGAACTCAACAGGTCTCCCATCTACATCAGAATAGAATCTGGGTTAATATACTAATTTTCATTAATGTTACTTGGAAGTTTATTCCATAGTAGAGGGACTTTCGAATAATCCCTGTTTTACACCAAATCCAAACGTTGGAGGTGGAGCATATTCTTTCGAATATCATATCTTGGAATACTCTACAGCTCTGAAACATTTTTACTTTAACTTTTTGTTTCCTTGAGATAAAATATAATGTAAAAAAAAAAAATGTTTTGGCTTGAATCAAATTTGTTGATCCTTGCTTCCCATACCCTTTGAAAATGGTAGTCCAAAGTTTCAGATTCAAGTACGTTTCAGATTTAAGTATGTCGTTGGGAATTCTACTTGCGAAACATTATTTTATAAAATTTTTAGTTGTAAATAGAAAAGGTGGCGACCATTTCAAGTTTTAACGGTAACTGCTTACGTCAGCACTTTTCAGTAATCTAGGAGCTTTTTCTGTAGTTATCTAAGTATAAGACTGTCATTTACAGTTATCTGAGAATTATCTAAGAATTATCTAAGAGTACGAACATTAGCAAATGACAGTCTCATACTTTATTTACATGGTGTGGGATGACATAAGGGTTGAAACAAGTACTGTAACAAATGATAAAATAGTGTAATCACAGACCATGTTGATGAAGATAAGAAAAACTCAACATAAATATGAAGCTAAAACAACCTTGCATAATAAGTCAGCCAACTTAAGTTTTGCTTTACAACTTAAGCATGTGTATGCATGTATATGTATATGTATATGTATATATATATATATATATATATAAATATATATGTATATATCTGACGAAGAGCGGAAAGCTCGAAAGCTTGTAGTATGTCTTGTTATATTTTTTGAATTTTATATTTTTGCAAGACTCTTGCCATTGAATTTTATATAATAGAAATACAACTTAAACAAAAACATTTTTAGTGAGTATTTGTATTCTTTTATAAAGGCATTTTAAGTTGTAAACATTAAGCAGTATAAAATGTCCAGGCAA